>CM057929.1:3526481-3744610 GCA_030141595.1 Chydorus sphaericus
TATATAGTCATTTCTTGTGGAATTCAATGACCGTTGAGGCAAATCTTCCGGGAAAGTAAAGGTCCCTTGTAGATTTTTAGAGTGAACGACCAGGGATGTCACTGATTGATTATTCTTAATAACATATCTGATTTCATTGTTCTCAAATAGAAAGTTTTATCGCCGGACACAAATTAATCCTCTTCTCTGTTCCTAACAACACAAAAATCCATATAAAAATTCGATCCCCATTTCATTGCGCTATAAATATGGTGGTACGTACTGCTAATGACGTGCTGAAAGTGCTTGAGTACAAAGATAAAAAAGGAAAAAGAAAGAATTATGCTCGACATGGGTTTCATTTCATCATTTGAAAAAAAAAGTTGTTTTGGATCGAAGTTTAGAAGTGAAAAAAATTAACTAACTTAGTTTAAAGCCCTCCCAGGGATTTTAAGCCTGGAATATACACTTAACATAAGTGTATATGAAATGTGCTTCAAGGGCTGGTTTAAGACGAGGTGCGCTTGCCAGGTTTATTATACCTGGGTATCAACTTCTGTTTTTGCTACAGACGCTTCTTCTACTAATAATAGGTATTGTTTGCCTATTTATACCTCATTAGTTCTACTTGAGGTTCCATAAAATGCTGATTGGTCAAAATTTAGGGGAAGGAGCTTAATTTGTATTTAGTTAAATCATGAACTCCAATAATTTGGTTACAAATATCCATTCACTGTGGTTGATGTAGTTATATAGAGGTATAAATAGGCAGACCACCTCTATTATACATGAGCAGGGGACCTGATCCATCTCGAGATTGGCCGGGCCAGGAACAGGGTTATAGATATGGTAAAATATGGAATTGCTACAAATCCGTCGTGATGGCGTCTGCACCAAGCGGACCAGTTCCGATCGCTCACGGTCCAAACGGAACCCGCAAATCTCCCCGTGGGGGTAGCAATAATTTTTTTTTTTTCGCTTCTTAATTAAAACAAAACTTTAAAATATTTTAGAAACTATAAACCGTGCTAATTAAAATAAAGTAATAAATATCAATAACTTAAAGAGACTAACCAGCTTCTTTGGGCTCGAAATAAGTCCACCATGAACATCTCTTCTTCCTCCGAAAAGAAGCCGAAGAAAGATGCCAAAATCGATCGTCTCGAAAAAAGGGAAAATTCCAGTTCCAACAAGTGAAGAAATATTCCGACTACACCAACTCACCAAGGAAAAAAGAGCAAGTTTACGAATCCGGTCAAAGAAGTCCAACTGATCGAACCGTCACATCCGATAGATACCGTAGAAATAAAACAACGATAAAAAAAGTCAATAAAAATAACCCTTCTACTATGTCATCATCGAGCGATTCATCGAAGTCGGGATATTACCTATTCACTGGATTCTTACAGAGCGTAGTCTCGCTCCCGATCGTCAGTTTCTTCTTTGAGCAGCTCGTCCGAGTCGGAGCTTGATAGTTCGCTGGATCCTTATAGAGTGCGGTCTCGCTCCCGATCGCAAATTTCTTCGTTGAGCAGCTCATCTCAATCGGACCTTAATAGTTTGCCTGATCGTTACAGAGGATGGCCTCGCTCCCGATCACCAGTTGCCGAATATACTTACGGCAGCAGCTCGTCTAGGTCTGAGCTTGACAGTTCATGGGGTCCTTACAGAGTAAGGCCTCGTTACCGATGGTCATCTCACCTGTCTTCCAGCAATCAAACGGACCTATTAATATATATATATATATATATATATATAAATGTGAGAACTCAGATGAGCATATTAGTGCATCCTTTAAAAAAATCGAATCTCCCATCAAATCGAAGTCGAATTTTTTAAATAGATAGATTGCCGTTTTAAACCTATTTATACAGACAAGATCTGTTTTAAATATCCATGACATAATATGAAGATCTTATTTACTTAAGAAGCCGTATTTTAACAGTTGGAGATTTCTAAATAGCTTATTTAATTAAAAACTAGATAAAGATACATTATTAAAAACTTCTTATTAACAAGGTAGATTATTGGCAAAAATATGATTGCGGCGTGTAAAAAATTAAGGAAAAAAAGGAAATCAAATGAACATGCTTAAAGATTAAAAATGTCATTTCATAGTTGTATTAAAAACGAAAAGCCTACACCCATGTATTTCTTTTTTTCCTGAGCACAATCTCAAGAACTTTATTCTACAGACTTGATCGGCGGATTTCGTCTTATTTCCTTTTCATTTGAAACCGCATGCCCTGCATCTTCTCTCACAATCCCTGTTCGTTTCATTCAATCAACTCATCTAAATTGTAAAAAAAAATCACAGAAACATTCCTTTACTAGCATTCTAGTTAAGACAATTACCATCAGATGATGAACCAGCTAAATTCTTTGAATTTTCTTTATTCGGGATTGTTGCTTCTTGTGATTCCAATGAGGCAATATCCTCGCCCATGATCCATTCGCCAGAGCAAACTGATGATACATCGGACTTGACGTTGCTATTGATCGCGTCGTCTTCCGTGTTATTACCAGAAACCATCAGTGAGGTGGTAATTGTGCTAGCTGGTGACAAGCCTTCGCATCCAGTTCCAACTTTTTCTTCTTTTTTTTCATATTTCTTATAGTCATCAATATTGGGAGTCTCCGATGCTGTTTCCTTGTCCTTCTTCTCCGATTCGAGGATGATTTTCTTAATGATTTTGTTGGAATCAGCCATCTATTTAAATACAAGTTTCAATAAATTGTACGAGCCTGTAAACTAAATATAACAATAATTACTACATACCTTGGAATCTGTAGAACGGATGATGACATTATGTTGAGGATGTTTTCCAGAAATGACGCAAGGACCACAAAGGTTGCAATCCTCTTCGCACTGGGAACATTGGAAAAGCACATCTTTGATGGCTCCACGACATTCACGGCAGAGACCGAGGTGTTTTACATCAGCTCTGAGACTTTTGACGATACTTATGCATTTCGGCTTACGTAAACGCTGCTCAATTCGTAGTGGAATAGGCTTGTTAATGTTCCGCGCTGTTTCCTTGTGCAATGTTATGATAATAAATTCCAAATTCAACTGGGAGCCGTAATGGCGATCCTTACGCTTTTCTAACAAAAAGTTGTCCGTTCTACCTTTATATAATAGATTATAAGGTTGTATATTATTCGTGTTTTACTAATAAAATACTTAAACAAAAAGATCCGGAATGAGACAAAAAAAAATTACTTTTATAGATGAGTCTGTATTCCTCTTCATTGAATTCGGGACACTCTTTTTCGAAAGCATTAAAAAACGTGGAGTAGAAATCGATCTTATCATCTTCGTCCATTTGTTTAAGATAGTCAAATGTGTCCTGAAAAATGTCCATACTGAATTGACGAGGAGGACGACCATCAGTGCTGCTTCGACCGTCTTTGAAGATCCAGCTTACCTCAAAATAAATCTTGGTTTTCGAATCCATAATTTGTTATAGAAAGACGTTTGAAAATATTTAATACGTCCGCACCAATAACAGTTTAAGTGTAAATAAATGAAAAAAAGTTTTAATTTTGACTTTTGATAGGTAAGAAATGGTACACTTGGTAGATAGTCTTCCAGTGTGCTCTGTACCGTAGAAGACTTGGAAATAGACTGGTGTGATTTTCAGGTTTTGCTTAGCTTTTAAACTCTTTTTTTCAAGTCGACTTAGTGTTGTTATTCATCAATACATTTCTACGAAGAGGCTCATTTTCGTGGATAAATTTCAAGGGGACGATTCATGTAAATATTTCTGAAAAATCCGATAAATGAAAGTCCGATAAAAAAAATAGTCCGGCCTCAATGTGTTTTGTTCTTTTCTTAGTGCAGCGCACCAGGCATTAGAGAAATTGCGAGAAACAGTGAGCTCTTTTAATCCATGAATATTACCGAGGGGAATAACTGCTTATGCCCTATGGACTGCGGACTGTTCGAAGGAAAAGAGAACGCTATTATAATCATTATACTGTGCTATTATACCTTTGAGTTAAATCTCCATTTTAAAAGTGTACTTCAGTTAACAAACTAGTTTAAAACTAACCAAACGCTGATTTTTCAAAATGAAACATCTCAATGAACTTAACTTAAAATAAGTCTCGTCAACATTTCATTTCCAACCAATGAAAATTAAAGAGAATCTCGATGATGGACAATCACGAAAAAATGTAGTTTAAGCAAGTTAAAATATTTCATTAAAAAATCATGTAAATTTACTCGGCACTTTCAAGGATAGGTATTTCAATAATTCTCAGTTACTATTATCATAATCAAAGAGCAAGGCAGTTTCATTTCGTAAATAGATGGGTAGGCCGGTATACTCAATAAATAATCGTATTCGTGTATTCAGCAAGAAAATCGAAACAAAACTTGGGCGAAGATGGGCGGACTACAATAAATATAACCAGATATAGAAAGAGAGAGAGAAAGTGAGAGTGAAAGTTTGAAATAATATGGAGCGCGGCAGTAGAAAAAATGATCCATGGAGAAATAAAGAGAAGAAAAATGATTCAACGTTGGGGGTCGGCCGCTTGTTGTAACACACACTACTATAAGCATCACTTTGCTCGATTAATTAATGCTCTTGTACAACAATTCTACGCGTCAATTTTTTTATGGCGGGTAATTTGAATTCGAAAGGATTCAATTCACGACTTCCACTGCGCGCTAAATAATGACGGTAAAGTGTAAATTATAGTCAAAGCACGAGCATTCTTCAGTAAAGAGAACCCTTTTTCAAAAATGTCGTGACGACTGCTAGGCGTCAGCCACACGTGTAATACACACTAATTGAGGCACCACTTTGCTTGACAAATGACAATCATATGTACCTTGACCTAAGACTAGAACGCGGCTTCTAATTGATGCATACCTCGGACACCTAAACAAAAAAAAAGTCGCCGTGTTCGCCATTCACTATCACTTTGAACAGAATGTCTTAAATGACCGTTCATTCAGACCGTATAAAAACCAGCTTGAAATCTTCTAGAATCATTCAGTCTACTCACTCCAAGCATCAACATGAAGGTAAAATTACTCTACTACTAACTGTAAGTGTTAGAAATGTTATACTTATGTAATTCGTTAATGTAGATTGCCGTCGTTGTTCTCGCTCTCATCGCCGTCGCTGCTAGTGCTGCCGTCGAGACCTTTGATGAACCACTCTACCAGGAAAAGGCTTACACTGAGCCCACTTATAAGGGGCAAGATTATTCGGTAAGCTTATATTTCAGCCAATAACTTGATTAATTAATTGTCGCATTTTTAGGTCAGAGAAAAAAAATAATTTATATGAGTTAAAAATTTAAGGCTCCGTCTCACTACAAGTTTGACTGGGTTGTGAAGGACGACTACTACAATGATTTCGGTCAGCACGAGGATCGGGAAGGTGACAAGACCACTGGCAGCTATTGGGTCGTTCTTCCCGATGGTCGCAAGCAGATTGTCAACTATTACGTTGATGGTAACTCTGGTTACGTTGCCGACATCAAGTACGAGGGTGAAGCCAAGGCCTACGATTATAAGCCCGCCTACAAATCCACCTACGAACCCGAATATCAAAATGTTGAGCCCAAATACTAATTGATAAATTCATGGTGAAATATCTATATTAATAAGAATAAAGAAAATATTACATACGAAACTAAATTCTAGTTTTTTTGTATCATTTTGTCGAAAAATACTAATTTCTTAAGTATAGGGCTAACTTTTATTAAATTACTACTGATAAAAACTGTGCGCATGTGATGTGTCTAGGAAATGCTGGTTGGTTAGAATTATAGGAATTGATTTACAACAATTGTTTACGCAAGGCCAATTAAATGTTAGCTTTTACATTCGCTGAACTATGACCATCAATTAATTCAATCTTATCGAAGAAAATAAGTCCGACACTACTTGTGTATACGTACTTGACTTTCCTTCACTTAAAGATAATTGATGTCATTAGAATACCTTTGAACGACCATCCTTCAATGGAAAGTGGAGTTTTTAAGTAAATATAATCTGGGTTCAATTATTTTGGATCATCGTCTACCTACACGGTAATAAAATGTTTGCAGAAATACAAATATGCGACATCCGCAGTGTTCCTAAAATTCAATTTTTTCTTGAATCGATTCAGATTCAAATTCAGATTCAAATTCTTAAATTTGAATCGCCTAGATTCAGATTCAATGAATCTGAATTCGTCGAATTAATTCAAAAAAACACAATTCAGATTCAATTACATAAATATTGCTGATTTTATTATTTCACGCAGATAAATGCACCCGTTATTTACACGTTATTGACGCAGCAAATAAGTAGAGTACACGTAGATACATATTTGATCAAAATTTTAGAGATTTTCCGAAATTTTCGATAGGACTTTCAATATTTATATTATTTAAGTATAATATCTCTGATGAATGCTATGAAATACCAGCTATTAGTTTCATTTTTGGTCGCTATGGTGCTGGTGTCGTTGAATTGATTCATTCGAGGATATTTGAATCGATTAACGATTCAGATTCACCTTATTTTAGAGTGAATCCATTCAGATTCAGATTCACGCAATATTTGAATTAATTCATGAATTAATTCAATTCTGAATCGATTCACGTTTGAATTTTATGAACACTGGACATCCGCCACTTATTAGCTGCAATTCTCAATCGACTGCTGCTAAAAAATAATTGTGTAATTGTATTTTTATATGATGAAACAATCAGCTAAAAGGTAAAAAGATGGTACAGTAAACCAGCGCACGTTTCATCAATAAACAGCAAATACAATTTCTAACAGACCATATATTCCTTTTTCAAATCTGCAAGCAAACAGCAAGCAAGTATTCACGTGTCACGGGATCATTCACCCTATCATTCATTTTACCTGTGTTTATAATTTAAAAAATGAAAAGATATATTTTAATAATAGATTTGAATAAAAATGAGTGTATTTAGTTCTCGTAACTTTGATGGCTTTCAGATTATTAGGACGTATTCGATCAAAAACCCAAAGGTGGTTGACGTTACGACATTCAATGATAAATCCATCTAAATATAATGTCTTCAGCTGATCCGTAAGATGTATCTTAGCTAGCGTAGGTACTTGATCCCTTTTTGGTCGGATCCGTTGGCACACAAGTCTGCGGACTATAATAAGATAAGAAAAAGAATAATCATTTCAAAAATCAGAAGAATCAGCATTTCAAAAGAATTGCGTTTGTAAATTTTACCGTATTGGTGAAATTTCAAGCCTGAAAGAGAATGCTTTATTTTTACTCTCTTCCCACTGAAAAATATAAGATTGATTTCTAAGAGTGGGTGGACTACATTTAATATCAATGTATCATCCGGTATAGAAAAAGAGAGAGAGCGAGAGAGAGTGAAAGTTTGAAATAAAATGGAGCGCGGAAACAGCAAAACATATCATTGGTGAAATAAAGAGATGAAAAATGATTCAACGTTGGGGGTCGGCCACTTTTTGTTATACACACTGTTATAAGCATCACTTTATTCGATGAATTAATTCTCTCTTGTCTACAGCTCCACGAGTCAAGTTTTGAAGGCGGGGAATTTGAATTAGAAAGGATTCAGTTTACGACTTCCACTGGGCGCTATATAATGACGGTACAGTGTAAATTATAGTCAAAGCATGAGCTTTCATCAGTAAAGAGAACCATTTTTTTTTTCGTGACAACTGTAATTGTTGAGCGTCAGCCACGTATAATACACACTAATTGAGGCAACACTTTGCTTGACAAATGACAATCATGTACCTTGACCTAAGACTGGAACGCGGCAATCTAACTTATGCATGCGATAAATACCAGGGACAACAAAAAAAAAAAAAAAGACGTCGTGCTCGCCATTCACCATCACTTTTGAACAGAATGTCTAAAATGACAATCCATTCAAATCGTATAAAAAGCAGCTTGTAATCTTCTAGAATCATTCAGTCTGCTCATTCCAAGCATCAACATGAAGGTAACAGTACTCTTCTACTCACTTGAAGTATAAGAATTTTTTTACTAATTCAATAATGTAGATCGCCATCGTCGTTCTCGCTCTCATTGCCGTCGCTGCTGCCGTCGACACCTATGATGAACCCGTCTACCAAGAAAAGGCTTACACTGAGCCCACTTATAAGAAGCAGGATTACTCTGTAAGTTTATATTACTGCTCATAAATTGATTCATTTCATGAAAAAATTTATTCATACGAGTTGAAAATTTAAGGCCCCGGCTCACTACAAGTTTGACTAGGCTGAAAAGGACGACTACTACAACGATTTCGGTCAGCACGAAGCTCGTGAAGCTGACAAGACCACTGGCAACTACTGGGTCGTTCTTCCCGATGGTCGCAAGCAGATTGTCAACTATTACGTTGATGGTAACTCTGGCTACGTTGCCGAAGTCAAGTACGAAGGTGATTACAAGCATAAAAAATAATTGCATAAAAGAAGGCTTATCAGTAAAACTATGGGGAGAATTTGTGTTCAATCAACCGATCATCTATGAAGTGGTCGCGCGCTAAGAAATCGCGCAATGAAAGGACAGCAAAGGACTAAATTTGTTTATTCTCGTTTATTTTCTACTTTTCAAGAGCGAGAGCAAGTGGTCGCGCGTAACAGGATATTTTACGTCATTCATTTTCCCTACGTGAATAAAATAAGAGGCAATCAAAAACAGAACCAGTAAAAGAGATGCAATTATTCGCAACTTAAGAGACTAAGCAGTAGAAAATATTATTTATTAATGAATAGACATAGTCTAATCTTTTAGAATTGGTCAACGTCGTGCCAGCTACCGCGGTTAAACGAAGAATACTTAACTTCAGGCTTACCTTGGACTGTTTTAAACCCATTGGGATGATCTTCTCGGTAGTTCCGTGATGAGCGAACAAAAATCCAATCAGGGTCGACGTAGCGGCATTCAATGACAGATCCATCCATTTCCCTCATCTCACCGGTAAGATCGATCGTAGCGAACTTCAACTCTTCACGATCTTTCCCTGTAGCAATCAGTAGTTCGCCACAAGCTTGACTACAATCAAATCGAGAAAATTATAGATAGAACCAAATAGTTTTGGTAAATTATAGGAGAGGAAATGTATAATACTTTTCAGCTGAAATTTTGAGCCTGAAATGAAATTTAATGTCTTGAGTCTCCATCCACTGATCCACTCTAACAGTTTTCCGTGAGTACCGCACATGAAGCCCTATATTAGTAAATCGGTTTCAAAATGTTTATTTAAAAATTGATTCTTTTTCGTTCTATTCGTTTGAATCAAAGTATATATATACCGATACCTTGTTTCGTGGATGAAAAAGGAAGGAACGAAGAGATACTTGTAGCTCTCTTTAAACTCTTCTGTAAAGAACTTCTGCGTGATTCGGGATGATGCGCTCACGTATTCTACAATATCTAGATCGAGTAGGCTACTTCTCGTTCAGTAGTAAAACGTCCTTCTTTGATGTCTTTCAGCCGCTTTTTGATAACTTTTCCCTGAGAAAACTCATCAAATAAAATTCAAAGATGTAATTAAAGCTTTATTATAATACCCGAACAGTAGCGATTCTTTCTAGAACTTCTTTTTGAGTCAAATCTTCGCCGTTGCAGCGGATAGAATCCATGATGAAGAAAGTAAGTTTTCCAAAACTACCGTCGGGAAGAATCTTCCTAGTAACGTATCCATCCAGAAGAGTGTCCTTAACACCAACACTTACTTTGGGGCGACGCTCTTTATCTAGTGTGAAGATGTTCTGCCGATGTTGGTTGTGATTTTATTGCAAAAACATGTTTCCTTCGAGATCGATGTAGAGCAAGTAGCGAAGTCCCTTATGTTTCTGCGAGACGACGTAAAGCTTGCTCTTTAGTAATTTGATGTGATTCATATCTAATCGGCAAAACCAGCTGGCACCCATAAAACCGTAGTAATTGGGTTTAGCGCGAGCAAAGTCTCGAAGTTTGATTTGCAGCTCATTGATGAGGTTTGTGTCGCTTAAAAGAGAGATTCCATCGACTTGCTCGTCTTCGATGAATGATGGAACACCATCTTCTTCTCCAGTTGCAAACATTCCTGTAATAAATCAAATTTGTTTGCAGCAATAACTATAAATAGGTGTAATAGAAAAAACATATTTTAAAAAATATGTATATAGTGAACAGATCATATTACTTGCAGTTGGATTTTTTAAATGACTGGAGCCCTTCTAAACGTTGATGGTCTATTTGTGCTGTCTTTACGAAACGAATTGAATACGTCCTCTGCCCAATCCCAATTATCATGGGAAACTAATATGAACAAAAGGGAAGCAGTTGCAGTCATTAGCCTTTTTTCCTAGGAAATAGCTGACATTGACAGTCTGGATATTGGAAATTGAAACCCGCCTTCTGACCTTGATCAAATGGAGAGTTATATATTACGCAACAATATTACAATAGGGCCAAGTTACATTATGTTGAATTGCTGATGACGGATATGTTACATAAAACCATGAAACCGTATGTAAACAACCAGAAAAATCTTGAGAGTGGTCGAGATTTATCCAATTGTAAATAGTATTAATATTTGAAGGAGCTGAGCTCAAAAATTGTCAAACGGTAGAATCATTAAAAAAATTCTTATACTCTATTACTACGATAACAAATAGAGCCTTAGTAGCGCACTTAAGGCCCGTTCAGACGGCCGCTTTTTGGAAGTTTTTAAAGCATTTAAAGCATTTATGAAATAGCGGACTTCGGGGTTTATTTGGGCTTCAAGTAGTATGGTCTAAAAGCAAGTGAAAAGCCCAAACAAAAAGTCATGATCAAAACCCGCGACTTTTTTGTAAGGGTTTGGGCTTCAAGTAGTATGGTCTAAAAGCAAGTGAAAAGCCCAAACCCCTGAATTCCGCTAATTAATTAATGCTTAAGCACATAAAAACTTGTGAAAAAGCGGCCGTGTGACCGACCCTTTAGGGAGTTATTTTATATTAATTAAAGATAGAATATAAATTTTATAATGATGAATGTTTATTGATGAATGCCAATCAAGCAGCAGAATTGTCTTAAGGATTGAAGATCTGCTTCCAGGATCCAAGCAGATATGGGGTCGACTCAATTTATTAGACCCCTAAAAATATATATTTCTTGGTGATAGGTGGAGGGGATAGTAACAATAATAAGGCTGATCACTTTAACACCTATACTAGGTTAGTAATTGTAGTACTAGGTAGGTATATAAAGGTAGGCATATAAAAGAGATAGGCGAAGATGGGTGGACTGCATTTTATATCATCTAATATAAAAATAGCTATATGAACAATATTATAAGTGTAGCGCACATATATTTTATGGTATTTAGTCCATTAAGATGTATGCGGTCTCGAATGCAATTGAAAGCCCAATTGCGGTCGAAGTAACAACATTCAGCAATGATGAATTCATCTAACTTTCTCATCAGCTCATCCGTAAAAAAAACTTTTTTTTAAAGGTAACGTACACAAGTCGCCCAAATAAGAGCTATAAGATTAGAAAAACCTACAAAATAATAAAATAAATTTATCAGACAACATGTTCTTAAATTTTACCGCCAGTAGGTGAAATTTCAAGCCGGAAAGAGAGAATGCTCTAATTATTACTTTCTTTCCACGGAAAAATATTAGTTTGTTTTCCACAAACGTAATAGCTCTATATTCTAAAAGATAATACCGTGATAGTAAAGTTTGTTTTGATAATAGTCATGGCAAAGGGAACTTTTATCAATCTTACCACATTATCCGGATAAAAAAAAATTACGAATGGGTCAATGAATTCCCCATCAGGGATTTATCTATGAATATAGGAAAATTTAGGTGAAAAACTTCACGTTCCACTCGAATTATAGACCGACCGCATCTTATGGCTTCCAAACGACGAATCAATAATTTCAGCCTAATAATAAGGAAAAGTTAAGTATTATAATCATTTGTAATAAGACCGTATTTTTTTACAGTACTTGAACAGTATAGATTCTCTCATAGACGCATGCCGGCCACCAGCGTCTTATAATTAATGCTGGTTGCAATTCAGCAGCTTCCACAAGCCTGCGTATATAATCTAATATAGTTTTCTTTCTAAATTTCTCTATCCTCTAATAAAGAATACGGTAATAAAGAATTAATAATGATGACTCTTGTACTATACAATTCTACGAGTCAATTTTTGAAGGCGCGTAATTTGAATTGGAAAGGATTCAGTTTTCGACTTCCACTGTGCGCTAAATAATGACGGTACAGTGTAAATTATAGTCAAAGCACGAGCTTTCATCAGTAAAGAAAATCCTTTTTGAAAAATGTCGTGACGACTGTTGGGCGTCAGCCGCACGTGTAATTCACATTAATTGAGGCACCACTTTTTTTGACAAATGATAATCACGTACCTTGACCTAAGACTAAAACGCGTCTATCTAATTGATGCAAACCTAAACAAAAAAAAGTCACCGTGCTCGCCATTCACCATCACTTTTGAACAGCATGTCTAAAATGACCATTCATTCAAACCGTATATAAAGCAGCTTGAAATCTCCTAGAATCATTCAGTCTGCTCCCTCCAAGCATCAACATGAAGGTAACATTACTCTTCTACTCACTTTAAGTATAAGAATTGTTTTACTAATTCAATAATGTAGATCGCCGTCGTTGTTCTCGCTCTCATCGCCGTCGCTGCTAGTGCTGCCGTCGAGACCTATGATGAGCCCATCTACCAGGAAAAGATTTACACTAAGCCCACTTATAAGGAGCAGGAGTACTCTGTAAGCGCATATTACTGCTCATAACTTGATTAATTTGATGTTGTGTTTACGTCAGAGAAAAAGTTCATTGATATGAGTTTAATATTTTAATTTTTAAGGCCCCGGCTCACTACAAGTATGACTGGGCTGTAAAGGACGACTACTACAACGATTTCGGTCAGCACGAGGCTCGTGAAGGTGACAAGACCACTGGCAGCTACTGGGTCGTTCTTTCCGATGGTCGCAAGCAGATTGTCACCTATTACGTTGATGGTAACTCTGGCTACGTTGCCCACGTCAAGTACGAGGGTGAAGCCAAGAGCTACGATTATAAGCCCACCTACAAGTCCACCGATCACTCCGAATAAAAAAAAAATATATAAAAATTGGAGCATTGGACCCAAATACTGATAAAATTGATGATGAAATATTTGTATTAATAACAATAAATAATAGGCCTACTTTATATATGCAATGCGATTCTAGTTTTTTTTTCATCATTTTTCGATAAATACTGACCTTCTATAGTACCCTATATTAGGCTTTGCCGATATCAAGAGAAATTGGCAAAGTCACTTCTACTTAAAACAACGGTGTGATGCGTGTCTGGGAAATGCTGGTTGGTCACAATAATAGGGAGCAGTGCTCAATTCACCATTATTGAATACGCAAGGCCAATTAAATGATGAATTCTACATATCGTTAAATAATGGCCATCAATTAGTTCAATCTTAAAGAAAGAATTAAGTCCGACACTACTTGTGTATATACTTAAGCCCCAAAATATTTATTTACGTATTTTGCATGGTGTGATCCCTTTTAAGCAATATATATATATATATATTTTTTTTTTTTTAAAGAAGTCTTGTCAGTGAAAATTGGGCAAGAACTTGTGTTATGAACAAGTAGGCCTAACCGATCACCTATGAAGGCGGTCGCGCACTATAAGAATAATCTCATTGTCAAAGCATTAAAAAAGCTGCAGAGTCGTTCTTAACGTTCTTTCTATATAACTTTTCCGTGACATGAACATTATTGATGCCAGAAGTGTAACCTTGAAGCGACTAACATCCGTCAATGGAAAGTGGAGTTTTAAGTAACTATGAACTGATGGGTACAATTATTTTTGATCATGTATACGGTAATGTTTGCAGAAGTACAAATATGTAGTTGATGGATGTAAATATCTCAGTCGACTGCTGACCTGCTGCTGCTAAAAATATTGTGTGGATAGGTTTGATTCGACCGTTTCTGTCGAATAACAAAAATGATTTCACCATAATAGTCCATTACGGATTAATCCTTAATCACATCAATGGATTTCGGAGAGGAAATGTATCATATTTTTCAGCATAAATTTTGAGCCTGCTTGCACTTACTTTAGAGCGGCGCTCTTTATCTAATGTAAAGATGTTTTGCCGTTATTGGTTTTGATATATTCCATGTTTAATCGGCCAAACCAGCTGACTCCTGTATTACAGTACCGAGTAAATTGGGTCGAGCGCGAGAAAAGAAACGAAGTTTTATTAAACAGAAAGCAAGTTTTCACGTGACCTATAATTCCCTTTTCCTCTATTTTTTTTCATTGAAAAAAGTGGAGAGAAAATATTTTATGTAATAACTATATGAACAATATAATGTAAATGTAGCGCACATTCATTCGATGGCTTTCAGTCCACTAAGATGTATGCGGTCAAATAAATATATAAGGTTCCTACTCAAGCTTTTCGACATTGGACCAAGTCAATCACATCAATATAGAATAATACAAATTGGATGCCACAATGTTTCTATAGTCGACATTTTCTCGAACATCGAAATCGGTAAATTGTATATAATAGTTACAGGCGATTAACGTAATTTGAGATACATCTGCGCAGCATTTTATGATTTATGCGGATAATAATAATGACACCGGATTGCCAACTATAACGAAAAAATCATTACCGGATACTAGTTATTGAATTCCTATGAATGTCCAAGATGTATGAATTAGGCTAACTCCATCGGCAAAGACTGCCGACCACCAGCGACTTATAATTAGTGGTTGCGATCCAGCAGTTCCCGCAAGCCTGCATCTATTATCTAGAATCTATTATCATATATAATTTTAATTCTTACCCTATATCCTCTATAATAAATGATCACATAATAATGATTTAATGATGACTCTTGTGCTATAGTTCCACGAGTCAATTTTAGAAGGCGGGTAATTTGAATTCGAAAGGATTCAGTTTACGACTTTCACTGTGCGCTAAATAATGACGGTACAGGATTCAGGTGTAAATTAGTCAAAGCACGAGCTTTCATCAGTAAAGAGAACCCTTTTTCAAAAATGTTGTTACGACTGTTGGGCGTCAGCTGCACGTGTAATTCACATTAATTGAGGCACCACTTTGCTTCACCAATGACAATCACGTCTATCCATTCACCATCACCTTTGAACAGAATGTATAAAACGACTATCGGACTATCCATTCAAACCATATAAAAGCAACATGAAATCTCTTAGAATCATTCAGTCTGCCCACTCCAAGCATCAACATGAAGGTAACAGTACTCTACTACTCACTTTAGTGTTAGAAATGGTATACCTACTAATTCAATAATGTAGATCGTCGTCGTTATTCTCGCTATCATCGCCGTCACTGCTAGTTCCGCCGTCGAGACCTATGACGAGCCTCTCTACCAGGAACAGATTTACACTGAGCCAACTTATAAGGAGCAGGAGTACTCTGTAAGCGCATATTACAGCTCATAACTTGATTAATTTTGTGTCGCGGTTACGCCAGAGAAAAAAAATCATTTCTATGAGTTTAATATTTAAATTTTTAAGAACTCGGCTTACTACAAGTTTGACTGGGCTGTGAAGGACGACTACTACAACGATTTCGGTCAGCACGAAGCTCGTGAAGGTGACAAGACCACTGGCAGCTACTGGGTCATTCTTCCCGATGGTCGCAAGCAGATTGTCACCTATTACGTTGATGGTAACTCTGGCTACGTTGCCGACGTCAAGTACGAGGGCGAAGCTTAGGATTACAAACCCGCCCACCAATCCACCTACCAGCCTGAATAAAAATAAAATATTGAGTCCAAATACTAATTTATAAATTCATGATGACATATTTATATTGAAATAAGAACAAGAAATAAATTATATACGCAATGCAATGATAGTTTTTTTGCATTATTTTTTCGAAAAATACTCCCTTCTTTAGTACCGGTACCCTATGTTAAATATAAGGTTTGGCCGATATCAAGAGAAATTTGTTAAGTCACCTTATACTTAAAACATGTACATGATTAATGATGTGCTCAAATCAAAATAATAAATTACGCAAGACCAATTAGATGTTGGATTCTCCATTCATTAATTTATGACCATCAATTATGCATTATTCAATGTTATAGAAGGAAATACGAGTCCGACACTTTTTATACTTGTGTGTATATCGATCACCTATGAAGGCGGTCGCGTGCTAAGCGATCACAACGTCACAGCATTTGCTTTTTTAAAGCTGCTGAGTGTTTCTTAACGTCCTTTCTATATAAGTTTCCTTTGACTTAAACATTATTGATATCAGTAGGGAAACCTTGAAGCGACCATCCTTCAATGGCAAGTGGAGTTTTGAAGTAAATATTAACTTGGTTCAATTATTTTGGATCATCTGCACGGTAATAAAATGTTTGCAGATGTACAAATATGTGACCTCCCGTCACCTCCGCCACTAAGCTGCTATTCTCAATCGACTGCTGACCTGCTACTAAAAATTAATGTGTGGATAGATTTAATTTGAAGATTTTGAAAAAGGGAAAAGATTTCATCATAATAGTCCATTAGGGATTAATACCCTTAATCACACAAATGGATTCGCAGAAATTGTGTTGTTGTTTTCAACGGAACGACGTGTGTGTTCCAACGACATGTAAAAAAATGTAAAACGGTAACAATAGTATTTCCCAAATGTTCCCAAAATATTTTTAAATAATCAATATAATAAGTTCCGATTACATTTTTTTCTATTTTTTCTATATTTAACTCGAGCAATTCATTCATTTAAAAATAGAAAGGATTTTGTATTTTTATTTTTACTTTTTAAGCAAGAAAGCAAGATGTCGCGTGTAACAGGATATTTTAGGACGGTCAATTTCCCTGCGTAAAATATAAGACAAAAAATAACCCAGAACCGTTTAAAAGGGATACATAAATTATTTATGAAAGTTTATCGTCAGGCTTACCCTCAATGGCCTGGAGCCCATTAGGACGATTTTCTCGGTCGTTCTGTGATGAACGTTTGAAAACCCAGTTAGGGTCGACATAACGACATTCAATGACAGATCCATCCATTTCCCTCATTTCATCCGTCAGATTGATCGTAGCGTACTTCAATTCCTCACGACCTTGCCCTCTCGCGCAGAGTAGATCGCCATAACATTTACTAAAAAAAAATATTAAATAGTACTTGAGATTACAAGGTATAGCTATTATATAATACCTTTGAGCAGAAATTTTGAGCCTGAAATAAAATTTGATATTATTAGTCTCAATCCACTTTAACAGTTTCCCTTGATTGCCGCACATGTATCCCTGAATAATAATTTTAAAATCAAAATAGGCCTATTACGTTTGATCGAAAAGAGGCTTTACTTTTCTTCGTCTAATCGTCTCGTTGCTGAAAAAGGAAGGAACGAAGAAGATACTTGTAGCTCATTCTAAATTCTTCTGTGAAGAACTTTTGTGTCACTCGGGATGATGAATTCAAGTATTCTACAATATTCAGCTCGACTACTTCTCGTTCAGTGGTAATACGCCCTTCTTTGATGCCTTTCAAGCGTTTCTTCATAACTTTTTACTAAGAAAATTCATCATATATAAATATAATTTAAAGAAAAACTTGAATTGTTATACCCGAACAGTTTTGATTCTTTATTGAACCCCTTTTTGAGTCAAATCTTCGCCGTTGCAGCGGATAGCAGCCATGATGACGAAAGTGAGCTTTCCAAAGCTACCGTCGGGAAGAATCTTCCTGGTCACTAATCCATCCAGAAGAGTGTCCTTAACACTTACACTTACTTTAGGAGTTAGGACGACGCCCTTTATCTAACGCGAAGATGTTCTGTCGATGTTGGTTGTGACTGTATTGCAAAAACACATTTCCTTCGTGATCGATGTAGAGCAAGTAGCGCACTCCTTTGGGTGCCGGTGCGACAAAGTACGGTTTGGTCCTGATTGCTTTGATTAATTTCAAATTTAATCGGTTAAACCAGCTGACTTCTATGTAGCCGAGGAAATTGAGTCGAGCACGAGCGATTAAGTCACGAAGTTTGGTTTCCAGCTCATGACGATGCTTGTGTCGCTTAAAAGAGAGATCCCGTCGACTTGCTCGTCTTCCATGAATGATGAAACATCATCTTCTTCCCCAGCTGCGCAAACATTCCTCTGATAAAGAAAAAATTTTATGCAACAAAAAAGATGTAATACCTAGTAAAAACATAAGTTTTTGAAATATCGTTAACAAATCATACCATTTGCTTGTAGTTGGATTATTTGAAGAATAACAGGAGCCCTTCTAGACTGGTCTATTTGCGCCGCTTTACGAAACGAACTGAATACGACCTGTGCCCAAGCCCAATCATCACGAGAAACTAATATGATCCTCAGGGAAACAGTTACAGTTATTAACCTTTTATACGAAACAGCTGACACTGGAGGTCTAGAATGGAAATTGAAACCCGCTCTTTTGACCTTGTTTGAATGGAGAAGGTATATTACGCAGCAGTAGGGCCAAGTTACATGTATATGTTACATAAAACCATGAAAATTGCATTTAAACAGCCAAAGAAATGTTGAGGACGCCAGGAAGATCGAGATTTATCCATTTGAAATGTGTATACTAATTGATTGAGCTGTGGTTACAAATTGACAAACTGTAAAATCATAAAAGATGCTTGTACTTTTTTACTACAAAAAAATATAATGTATTTTATATTCATTAAAAGTTGTAATTTGTATATAAAGCGCCATCATATATCGACCCAATTTTTGCCGACATTGCCATTTACCACAGAAAAAAATACGGTGGACACCCATTACTGGGTTAGTGGGTAAGAATGGACGACTATGGGGAGCCGATTGACAACTATTTTTTAAGATTCAAAACAAACATTTAATCTTTGAAATCTAACATTGTAAAGAAAGATTAAACAATTCAAAGAATGATCTTCCTTTTTGATCAAACATTTTTCTTTGAAATCTTTCATTTGAAAGAAAGATCTTTCTTTAAAATCAAACTTTGAACCGGCCCGAAAGGCCCGTGTGTGTCACCGCTGCTACCACTGGATATACTTCCCAATACAAGAGAAGGCTTGTAGTACTAGGATGGCCTAGTTGGAAATGCGACGGTACTTCCACCCGCCGAAGGTTACCCGTCGAAGGATACTTGAAGAGGTTCGGATCCTGAAATCGGCAAAAAATTTTTGTATATTTTCACCTTGAACTCTGATTGGTTTTTTATCTTTTTACAATTTTTTTATTGATTTCTTGCTAATTTATATATTTTATCATTTAAATTTTTTAAAATAATATAAGGACTAGTATGTTGATAAGTTCTAATAGGCGACTAATATGTGACGGGTGGGCATCCATTATGTCACGGGTAGGTAAGTTGGGTTAAGTAAGGTATTAAGGGAATTTTTTTAAAAATGCCAATCAAGAGTCCAAAATGGAAAAAAATCGCTTCGTCGGTCCAAGGTATCGAACCTCTTCTGCTATCCATCTGTAAGTGAGAGCACCGTCGCTTTACCAACTAGGCCTTCCTGGTACAACAAGCTTCCTCTTGTATTGGGAAGTATATCCAGTGTAGCAGCGGTGGCGCCACTTTCTACACGGGCCTTTCGGGCCGGTCGGCATTATGTTTGTTTTTTAAAAATGTTTAATTTAAACATCAAACTGTGCATTATTTCTTTTTTTGTTTGATTGTTTCTTTTTATTCTTAGAATCAAGATTTAAAATATTTGTTTTCAAAGTTTGATTTTAATTTTTAAAGAAAGATCTTTCTTTCAAATGAAAGATTTCAAAGAAAAATGTTTGATCAAAAAGAAAGATCATTCTTTGAATTGTTTAATCTTTCTTTACAAAGTTAGATTCCAAAGATAGATGTTTGACTTTGTTTGTAGTACAGTATTGTTTTTTTTCATTTTTTTCATCAATACTTTTTTTGAGAAAAGAGTCACGTTCATGTACACGTGATCGGATGAAACTGCTAAATTAACAGTTGCTTAACTGACCAATTAATTGCTGGGCGCAAGCCCGGTTGAACTGTTAAAGCTACCGGTTTTTTAACCAACGTATTTGCCTTTGCTATCTTATTTTGTAATTATAAAGAAAAACTAGAATGTGTGATCAAATTTAATCTCCGTAAGGGAACTCCAAATAAAGGCCCTATGGTGTAATGGTTAGCACTTCGGACTTTGAATCCGGCGATCCGAGTTCAAATCTCGGTAGGACCTTCATGATTTGACCAATCAAGCTATTTGCAGGATGGGCACAGATCTGTTTTTATTTTATTTTTTTTTTATAATTCGTTGGAAAAAATGCTGTAAGCATTCTACCTATACTCTACATCAGTCTTGAGACTTGTAAAATTATATATTTGTATTCCAGCAGTGATTATTGTCTAATCCGACTATACGGCCATCGTTTTACCGGCCAAAGTATACATCAGCCATCTTCGGTTATGCTAGATTTTATATATGATATAGTGGGGACCGATACAGTCATTACTCATTAGCCTATCCTAGGAAATAGCTAACACTCGCACTGGAAATTGAAACCCGCCCTCTAACCTTGATCAAATGGAGAGTTTTATATTACGCATCAATATAAGGACCAAGTTACATTTTGCTGTTGCGATGCATGTGTGACATAATACCATGAAAATGCCATTTAAACAACCCAAGAAATGTTGAGAGTGGTCGAGATTTATCCAATAAAAATGTCATTAAAATTTGAATAAACTGCGGTTAAAGGCATTAAAAAAGCTTATTTATACTCTTTTGCTACGAAAAAAAATAAGTATTTTATATTAATTAAAATTGTAGTTTGTATATTAAGCTCCATCATATATGGATACCCAATTGTTGACAAAATTGCCATACACAACAGAAAAAAAGAGAGAAAAAATCCACCCAACAATACCGAGTTAGGAACTTAGGATGGAAGACTCCAATTTAGGAGCCGTGAAAATCTATTTTGTTAATTATCTTTAAATTTATGATGATCTCATTAATGATTTTTTTCGAGCTATTTTTCATCAATACCATTCTTCAAGATAAGAGTCTTACTAGTCACAGCAGGGAGATGCAAAGTTTTTACAACGACATTAGGAACTTTGAATGACGACTTCCGATCTGGGAGCCGTGAATATATATATATTTGTTTTAAATTTATTGTGATCCCGTTAATGATTTTTTTCAAGTTATTTTTATTCAATACCATCCTTTGAGATAAGATTCATGTATATGTCTTACTAGTCACCGCAGGGAGATCCGGAGATGCAAAGTTTGTATTGTCAACTTCGGGTTACCAACAAATTAGAAAACATTTGGTGTCAGGACTTAGGAGATTAAGAGAAAGAGATATTTTAATTTAAGTAATCTAACAGAGATTATTAGTATTAAACTGAAAATATTTGTAAACTAGGAAAGGGATGTAAAAAAAAAGAAGGAAATAATCAACTAAAAGGGAAGAAGATGGTATATAGCAAACCACCGCACGACGCTTGGTCACGAAAATGAACTCAAGCCAATTCAAGTACAAATAGATCATATAAATCCTTTTCAATTCGGCAAGCAAACAGTAAGAAAGTCTTCACGTTTCACGGAATTACGCATATCATTCATTTTACCTGTTTTTTTTTTATTGGAGGGAAAAGGTTATGAAACAATTTTTCTGACATATGAAACTATATATGAACAATAATATGTTTAGTGCACATACCTTCGATAGTTTTCAGTCCATTAGAATGTTTGCGGTCATTACGAATGCGATCAAAAACCCAATTGTGGTCGACGTAACGACATTCAATGATGGATCCATCTAAGTTTCTCTGCTCATCGCCTCATCCGTAAGACATATCGTAGCGTATCTATTTCTTATTTGGTCTGATCCGCTGGAACACAAGTAGCCAAAATGTAGACTATTAAAAAAGAAAAATGATTCAAACTAATCCTTTCAAACGATATACATATATATAATAAATTTTACCTTGTAGGTATAATTTCAAACCTGAAAGAGAATACTTTACTGTTACTTTCTTCCCACTGAAAAATATTATTTTGATTTCCACAAAGGTAGCTCTATATTTAAAAATAATAATAATAGTAAATTCAAACCTTTTGATAGTTCTAGAAAAGAGAAGCTTAATAAATCTTACCCCATAAAACGGATAAAAAACCAACGAATGAATCGGATACTTGGACATAAATTCTTGGGTTAGCTAGTTCCCTATCAGGGATTTATCATTGTATCTAGCAAAATCTAGATTAAAAACTTCACGTTCGATCCGAATAATACCATATCTTATCGCATCTGAACGTGGTTTCATAATTTTGACCTATTAATTATTAAAAAATAAGTATTATAGTCATTATAAAATCGTATTTTATTATCTTGGATTCTTTTCTGAGTCAAATCTTCTCCAGGGCAGTGAATAGCATTCATGATGACGGAGGTTAGCTCCCCTTTGGCTTCTCCATCGCGATTATTATTC
The DNA here is from genome assembly GCA_030141595.1 of Chydorus sphaericus. Classification (NCBI taxonomy): domain Eukaryota; kingdom Metazoa; phylum Arthropoda; class Branchiopoda; order Diplostraca; family Chydoridae; genus Chydorus; species Chydorus sphaericus. The sequence continues at coordinate 3,548,981 of CM057929.1, forward strand.
TTCCTGACTACGATAATCCAAGACCGTGTCATAGGGGATCAGTTGAGGAGCGGAATCATGATTTAACTTGAAGATTTGCCGCTCGTGCGTATTGTTCTCCAAGAACATATTCCCTATCGAATCGTTGTAGAGTAAGAAGCGAACTCCTTTAGGTTTCGGTGCGAATAAATACCGTTCCTCTTCTTTGTTGAACGATTCAATCGGAATGGCCAGTTGACTGCGGCATGCCGAGAAATCCTGGCGGAGCGTGAGTGAAGCGACTAAGTCGATATTGCAGATCTTTGATGAGAGCTCTGTCTTTCAGTGGAGAGATACCAACGAAAATCTCATCGTCCAGAAAAGGGACGTCCTCACTGCGATCATGTGTTCCAGGATAACTCTTAAACAATCTATAACTTGATAATCGGACCAATTACATAACAACGAATATTCTAAAAAGTACTATTTCAAAATGAATAGAATAAGTTATATAAGAACGTATATACCTTTGACTATTATCCCTAAATATGTTTGCTCTTTTGACTCGTTCTACTACTGAAAAAATGCGACTACTCAGTTCGCTCTTACAAAAGCAACTAAGTGGGGTAGGTGAGTAGGTCATAATAATATGAGAGAAACAGTAGCATGACCGCAGTCCTGCTGCCAAGCCTTTTTTTATCGGAAATAATTACTCATTTGGATTTACGAAAGACTTTTTGTTATAATAGACGCAATTTAAACTTGTTGTTGACAGGATCACGTCAGTAGAACCATACTATCACTTCTTTACATCGATAAAAATAATTTAACGCCATGGTAATAAATAAATATTATAACAACAATTAGCAAGGAATAGTTTTAAAGCGATAACTTTTAACTGCGCGTTAACACCAAACATTTTTCCCCCGAGATATTGCAAATCGCCTTTGAATACAATGTGTTTGTAATATGATTAAGTTATTTCAACGAAAAATTTACATAATATCCCCTTCAAAACCAATAGGATCGGCATTTTCTCGAATATCGTAAATCGTATAATGGCTTCTGGCGTTTAACGTAATTCGATTTACAGCTGCACAGGGGTAATTTTCTGATATATGCGGGTAATAATTATGACACCGGCGGTGTCATTAATATTGAACGCAGGTGTAAAAATTGAATAATGAGTCTTGAGTCTAGTCGGATTAAGTAAAAATATAAAATGTAATAAAATCTTATAAATACCATTGGAAGCGCGCAACAACGAGCTGTATTAAGTTTTAACTTATATGATATATTTTAAACCTTTATATAGCGGGACGAGCACCGTTATTGTTCAGTTATTGTGAGATCTAAACTGGGCCACACTATCTTTTTAAAAGTTTTAAAGTAAAACACACCTGTACCTTTCTAAAGGAAATTAAGGAATGTATTTATCTGATTTTTTTTTTTAGAATTTCTTTTTCATATCCATCTTTGCCATTTTCGAAATTTTTTCTCATACATTAACCCAGTAACCCTATTTCTGAAAGAGAACGCCTTATTATTACCTTATTTTTTTCTCGGAGTCGAACTATTTATGATTTTTTTTTATAGAAATAGTGTAATCTCTTCCAATAAGCTCAGAATAATAGTCATTTATTAAATTTTTCCAATTATAGAACTCATTATTCCATTACTGATGGACGCTCGTGCTTGGAGCCTTGGACTATAATTTAGTTACTTTAATCCTGTGCGGCCATTTTTTAACGCAAAATGGAAGTCGTAAACTTGCAACGTTATAGTGTTTCATAAATGTTTTCCAACTAGGCTACCCATCATCATTATATTATCATGCTTGAAAATTCCCTCAAAGAGCTGCTTTAGAATGATGCTTTAGATGCATCAAAGTTTCAGTGTTCTAGAATTTATAATTGTATTGTAAAACGAACGGATATGCTCGACATACCTTATTCCATGTTGTGAGTTTGTTGACACATGTAAATTCGGACTATACAATTTAAAACAAAAGGATTGCCAAAAATGAAATTGACACACGCTTGTAATAATTGAAAAGGCGGGAAATGGTAATGTTCTAGAAATATTTGCACATTTCTAAAAAATCCAAACTGCTGCGGTTGGACCGACAGCACTTTTCGTGCAAGGCAACCCTTCGATAGCGGCACACTCGATCCGTGTAGATATCGTTGAGCAAACTTGTATAACCTGTTTTCTCAGTTGAACTCAGTAAGATGGTTGGTGGTTGTATGATTGCTGCTGCTTCGTGCCTATGCTCAAAAAAGCTCGTCGTTCTTAATTTTCTTTCTATATAACTTTACCTTGACTTGAACATAATTGATACCAGTAGTAGTAAGTTACTACTGATGGGTACAATTATTTTTGATCCTATACATGGTAATGTTTGCAGAAGTACAAATATGTGACCTCCGCCACTAAGCTGCTATTCTCTAATCTCAGTCGACTGCTGCGACCTGCTGCTGCTTCTCAAAAGGTTTTGGAAATAGGTTTGATGTGACCATTTGTAAACAAAGGAAACGATTTCACCATAATAGTCCATTACGGATTAATCCTTAATCACATCAACGAAACACCAAGGACGAGTAAAAAAATGTAAAATGGTAATAATCGTCGTTCCCAAACGTTCCCAAAAGATTTTTGAAATAACAAGTGCCGATCATTATTTTTTTGTTCTTATTTGTTTGTGGAAAAAAGTTCTTTTTTGGAAGATTCGGGAAATTTACCGGAACAAAATGGTGCTGCTAATTTGATAACAAAGATGTACGTAAACAAGCTATTGAGGCGAATAATAGGAATAGGTCGATAGTAAAATTTAAATAAGAAGAACCATTACGGAAAGATAAGCTCATGTTACGCTACAGAAGTTTTAGTAGTAAAAAAAAAAGAAAATAATTGAATCCCTTCCAGGAATTTTAAGCCTGGGATATACACTTGGCATAAGTGTATATGAAATGTGCTACAAGGCCTGGCTTTAGACGAGGTGCACTTGCCAGGGTTATTAAGCCTGGGTAACAACTTGTGTTTATGCTACAAGCGCTTCTTCTACTAGTAATAGGTATCGTATGCCTATTATACCTCATTAGTTCTACTTTTAAAAACAGCGGCCACGTATTTCCGGAAAATGTTTATTGATTAAAATTCTGGGGGCGGAGCTTAATTTACGTTTATCATGACCATCAATTTATTTGGTTGTTTTTAGTTATAGAGGGGTATATATAGGTTGACCACCCCTATTATACATGAGCAGGGGACCTGATCCATCCCGAGATCGGCCGGGCTAGGAAAAGGGTTAGATGGGAAAATATGGAATTGCTACAAATCCGTCGTGATGGCGTCTGCACCAAGCGGACCAGTTCCGATCGCTCACGGTACAAATGGAACCCACAAATCTCCCCGTGGGGGTAGCAATAATTCTTTTTTTTCATATCGTGATATCGTATACGTTAACAACACTTTTAACGCGAGAAATTCATTCATTTAATATAAAAAAAAATTATATATGTTTATTTTCTTTTTTTCAAGCAAGAAAGTAAGTGGTCGCGCGTAACAACATGTTTTAGGTCTATCAATTTATCTACCTAATAAAAATTAATGAAAAATCAAAACAGAATACCATTAACCATTATTCAAAACAAAACAATTTTAAAATGGACGCTAAACTTGACTCTCGACTTGACTTCACGTCTACTTTGGATGGTCTTAAGCCCAATAAGGATGATCTTTTTGATCGTTATACATTCCGTTATAATCGAACGAAAATTCAATCCATTTATCTCATCTCATCTGTCAGATTGATCGTAGCGCACTTCAACTCCTCACGACCTCACGACCTTGTCTTGTAGCAATCAATAGATCCCCACAAGCTTGACTACGATCAATTAGAGAAAATTGAAAATCAAATAATTATGTTATATTATACGAGAGGAAATGTATCATACTTTTCAGCAGACTTTTTGAGCCTGATTACACTTACTTTAGGGCGGCGCTCTTTATCTTGTGTAAAGATGTTTTGCCGGCATCGGTTTTGATTTATTCCAAGTTTAATCGTCCAAACCAGCTGACTCCTGTACACCACCCGAGTAATTTGGGTCGAGCGCGAGCTTGATTTAGCAGCAAGCAAGTTTTCACGTGTCGTATTATTCCTTTTTCCTGTAATTATTTTTTTTATAAAAAAAAGCCGAGAGAAAATATTTTATGTTGTAACTATATGAGCAATGATGTAAGTGTAGCGCACGTTCATTCGATGGCATTCAGTCCATTAAGATACATGCAGTCAAATGTATACAGTTCCTGCTCAAGCTTTTCCATATTGAACCAAATCAATCACGTCAATCGAACCGTAATTCAAACCATGTTAATAAATAAATAAATTATAATAACGAAGTTTTACAATCTGAGAATGCTGTAGGTATATCGAAAGAAATAATTTTTGAAACGATACAACTGAGGGTTAATATCAACACAATAATCAAACAATAATAAATTGGATGCAATGTTTCTGTAGTCGATATTTGATTTTCTCGAAAGTCGAAATCGGGATATCATATATAATAGTTACAGGTGCTTAACGTAATTTGAGATACATCTGCGCAGCATTTTCTGATTTATTCGGGTAATAATAATGGCTTATGACACCGGACTGCCAACTATAACGAAAAAATCATTCCTGGATACTAGTTATTGAATTTCTATGAATGTTCAAGATGTATGAATTAGGCCGACTCCATCGGCGAAGGCTGCCGACCACCAGCGTTTTATAATTACTGGTTGCGATCCAGCAGCTCCCGCATGCCTGCATCTATTATCTATCATCGTGTGTAGTTTTTATTTCTAAATTGACCTATCCTTTCTAATAAATAATAACATAGTAATGAATCAATGAGGACTCTTGTACTATAGTTCGTCTAGTCAATTTTTTAAGGCGGGTAATTTTTTTTAAAATTCGAAAAGAATTCAGTTTACGACTTCCACTGTGCGCTAAATAATGACGGTACAGGATAAAGGTGTAAATTATAGTCAACGCACGAGCGATCATAAGTAAAGAGAACCCTTTTTCAAAAATGTCGTGACGACTGTTGGGCGTCACTCGTCAGCCACACGTGTAATACACACTAATTGAGGCACCACTTGTTTGCTTGACAAATAACAATCATGTAGTACCTTGACATAAGAATAGAACGCGGCAATCTAATTGATGCGTGCGCACAATACCACGCACACCTAAACAAACAAAAAAAGACGCTGTGCTCGCCATTCACATCACTTTTGAACCGAATGTCTAAAATGACCATTCATTCAAACCGTATATAAAGCAGCTTAAAATCTCCTAGAATCATTCAGTCTACTCACTTCAAGCATCAACATGAAGGTAACATTGCTCCACTATTCACTGTAAGTGTTAGAAATATTATACCTACCAATTCAAAAATGTAGATCACCGTCGTTATTCTCGCTCTCATCGCCGTCGCTGCTAGTGCTGTCGTCGAGACCTATGACGAGCCCCTCTACCAGGAAAAGATTTATACTGAGCCCACTTATAAGGAGCAGGAGTACTCGACTGTAATATTATATATCAGCTCATAACTTGATTAATTTGATGTCGCGTTTACGTCAGAGAAAAAGTTCATTGATATGAATTTAATATTTTAATTTTTAAGACCTCGGCTTACTACAAGTTTGACTGGGCTGTAAAGGACGATTACTACAACGATTTCGGTCAGCACGAGGCCCGTGAAGCTGACAAGACCACTGGCAGCTACTGGGTCGTTCTTCCCGATGGTCGCAAGCAGATTGTCACTTATTACGTTGATGGTAACTCTGGCTACGTTGCCCACGTCAAGTACGAGGGTGAAGCCAAGGCCTATGATTACAAACCCGCCCACCAATCCACCTACCAGCCCGAATAAAAATAAAATATTGAGTCCAAATACTAATTTATAAATTCATGATGACATATTTATATTGAAATAAGAACAAGAAATAAATTATACACGAAATGCAATGCTAGTTTTTTGCATCATTTTTCGCAAAATACTCACTCCTTTAGTACTCCATTTTATTATTAATTATAAGGTTTTGCCGATATCAAGAGAAATTGGTAAAGTCACTTCTACTTAAAACAAATGTGTGCTCACGTCAGCTCAATTCACAATGATTGATTATGCAAGGCCAATAAGATGTTGGATTCTACATTCGTTTATCTATGACCATCAAATATGCATTATTCAATCTTACAGAAGGTAGTATCGCAGAAATTGTGTCGATCCTAATATGAATGAAACACCAAGGACGTGTAAAAAAATGTATAACGGTAACAATAGTCTTTCCCAAACGTTCCCAAAATATTTTGGAAATAATAAGTTCCGATTATATATATAGTTAATATATGTGTGTTTATAACACTTTTAACTCAAAAATTCATTCGTTTTGAAATAAAAAGGGCTATATATGTTTATTTTTTGTTTTTCAAGCAAGAAAGCAAGATGTCGCTCGTTACAGGATATTTTAGGTCATTAATTTTCCTACGTAAAAAATGAGACAAAAAAAACCAGAACCATTAAAACAGGATGCAATAATTCATATAAATTTAACTTTAGCAGACTTACCCCTAATAGCCTGAAGCCCATTTGGATGATCTTCCCGGTCGTTCCGTGATGAGCGAATGAAAACCCAGTTAGGGTCGACATAACGACATTCAATGACAGATCCGTTCATTTTCTTCAACTCGTCCGTCAGGTTGATCGTAGCGAACTTAAATTCCTCACGACCTTGCCCTCTTGCGCAAAGTAGATCGCCACAACATTGACTACAGCGAAAAAAATTAATTAAAAGAGTAACTTAAGACTATAAGGTAGTTATTATATAATACTTTTCAGCGGAAATTTTGAGCCTGAAATAAAATTTGATGTCATTAGTCTCAATCCATTCTAAAAAATTTCCTTGATTGCCGCACATGTATCCCTAAATAGTAATTTAAAAAACTAACTGTTGTAATATTTCCATTAAAATTATTTATGTTTGATCGAAAGAGGCTTTACTGTACTCCGTCTCGTTGCTGAAAAAGGATGAACGAAGAAGATACTTGTAGCTCATTCTAAATTCTTCTGTGAAGAACTTTTGTATCACTCGGGATGATGCGTTCAAGTATTCTACAATATCCAGCTCGAGTACTTCTCGTTCAGTGGTAATAAGTTCTTCTTTGATGCCTTTCAATCGTTTTTTCATCACTTTTTGCTAGTAAAAGAAAATCATAAATATATGAATAATATAATTCAACGATAAAGTTAGATTGTTTTACCCGAACAGTTGAGATTCTTTCTAAAACTCCTTTTTGAGTCAAATCTTCGCCGTTGCAGCGGATAGCATTCATGATGACGAAAGTCAGCTTTCCAAAACTACCGTCGGAAAGAATCTTCCTGGTCAAATATCCATCCAGAAGAGTGTCCTTAACACTTACGCCTACTTTAGGTCGATGCTCTTTATCTAATTTGAAGATATTCTTCCGATGCTGGTTGTGATTATATTGCAAAAACATGTTTCCGTCGGTATCGATGTAGAGCAAGTAGCGCACTCCTTTAGATGTCGACGCGACGAATAAGTGTTTGGTCTTGAGTTGTTTAATGTGATTCATATTTAATCGGACAAACCAGCTAACTCCTATGTAACCAAGGAAATTGGGCCGAGCACGAGCAAAGTCGCGAAGTTTGCTTTCCAGCTCATTGACGAGGTTCGGGTCGCTTAAAAGAGAGATCCCATCGACTTGCTCGTCTCCCATGAATGATGGAACATCATCTTCTTCTCCAGCTGTTAACATTCCTGTAATAAATCAAATTTGTATGCAACAGAAAAGGTGTAATACCTAGTAAAACTATAAGTTTTTAAAATATCGTTAACAAATCATACCATTTGCTTGTAGGTGGATTATTTTTAAAATAACAGGAGCCCTTCTAGACTGGTCTATTTGCGTCGTCTTAATTATCATGGGAAACTAATATGAACCACAGCGAAACAGTTACAGTCATTAGCCTTTTCTACGAAAAGCTGAACTGACAGTCTGGAATAGAATTTGAAACCCGCTAATTTGACCATGATCAAATGGAGAGTTTATATTACGCAACAGCCAACAGTAGGGCCAAGTTACATAGTGTAGTTTATGTGTATGTTACATAAAAATATGAAAATTGTATTCAAACAAAAGAAATGTTGAAGATGGTCGAGATTTATCCATTAAAAAAATGTTTTATATTAATCGATTGAGCTGCGATTAAAAATTTACAAACTGTACAATCATGAAAAATGCTTATATTTTTTTACTACGATAAAATATTATGTATTTTATATTCATTAAAAGTTGTAGTTTGTATTTAAAGCGCCATCATATATCTACCCAACTGTTGACATCATTGCCATGTACGACTAAAAAAATGACAGTGGACACCCCAGCAGCATTACTGGGTTAGTATGAACGAGTTCCGATTTTTTAAATATTAGCTTTAAGTTTATTGTGATAACGGTAATTTGGCAATATGCCGGGCGCAAGCCCGATTGAACTGTTAAGGCTACCGGTTTTTTAACCAACTTATTTTCCTTTGCTTATTGCTATCTCATTCCGCAATTAAAGAAAAACTAGTATGTGTGATCAAATTTAAGCTTGATAAAGGCACTGTCGCACTAAACAAACATCGGCCCTATGGTGTAACGGATAGCACTTCGGACTTTGAATCCGGCGATCCGAGTTCAAATCTCGGTAGGACCTTGATACAGGTCCTTCTCACTCGTCTAGTTCTGCGTAATTGCAGGAGGAATGTTGAGGAATTGTTTTATTTTATTGATTTTGGTCCGGCTATACGGCCATCCCAGGTAAAAATCGAGGTAATTAATTACGAATTTGGCAATTAATTATTTAATAATTTCGGACAATTTGTATTAATCACGTAAGTTATCAATTTTTTTGTGATTTATTACGAAATCAATCACTTAAAGTTGATTGACTGTACGAAATTATTACCTTATTTCTACCTGGGATCGTTTTACCGGGCAAAGTATAAAGTTGCCATCTTCGGTTATGCTAGATTTTATATAAAATAGGGGTTTTTGGATTCGCAACTGTTGCGAATGAATCGACAATATTATCGGGAATTGGTTGTTGGGTGACCTTATTATACGGAATTGATTTGGGAAAGGTTTCGCGAATCTCTTCGCATCTTTTCTTCTTCTTCGAATCTTTTTTTCGCTTATTATAAATAAGCGAAACTCTTTTGCACGATAAAAATATGAGGTATTTTATATTAATTAAATTGTAGTTTTTATATTGATCGTCATCATATAAATCGACCCAATTATTGACGACATTGGTATATACAACAGAAAAAAAGACAAAAAAAAAAAACACACCCAACAATAGTGGGTTAGGAACTTAGGATGGAAGACTTCCCGCACTTCCGATCTGGGAGCCGTGAAAATCTATTTTTTATTAGCTTACAATTTATTGTGATCCCATAAATTGTTTTTTTTTCCAAGTTGTTTTTCACCAATACCATTCTTTGAGATAAGAATCATATATTTGTCTTACTAGTCACAGCAGGACGAGATGCAAAGTTTATATTGTTAATTTCGGGTTGCAAACAAATTATAGGTAAATTGTGGTGTCGGGATACTAAGAGACAGAGGTATTAATTAAAGTAATGAAACAGATGATTAGTTAAAAACCGGTAATATCGGTAAACTAGGAGAAGGATGTAATAAAAAAAGGAAATAATCAGCTAAAAGGGAAAAAGATGGTACATAGTAAACCATCGCACGCTTGATCAAGGTAACGACGAGTTCGTTACCTTAGCCAATACAAAAAGTACGGTACTACTGTAATTGTAATAGATCATATAAATTCTTTTCAATTCGGCAAGCAAACAGCAAGCAAGTCTTCAAATTTCACGGAGTAACGCATATAATTCATTTTACCTATTATTTTTTTGATTGGAAAGAAAAGATTATTAAATATTTGTTATGATATATTATATGAAGCTATTAGAACAATAATAAGTTTAGTGCAACTATCTTCGATGGTTTTCGGTCCATTTGGCTGTATGCGGTCATTACGAATGCGATTAAAAACCCATTTGTGGTCGACGTACGTAACGACATTCAATTATGAATCCATCTAAGTTTCTCAGCTCATCCGTAAGATATATTTTAGCGTACCTATTCCTTATTTGGTCTGATCCGCTGGCACACAAGTAGCCAAAATTTGCATTATTAAATAAGAAAAAGTATTCAAACAATCCCTTTAAAACAATATATATTATTAAATTTTACCTTGTAGGTGGAATTTCAAGCCTGAAAGAGAATACCTTGTTGTTACCCCACTGAAAAATATTAGTTTGATATTACCAGCACTAGTATTGATGCCATCATGAGCAATATTAATTTTGAGGACAATGTGAATGGGCGTCGAGTCAGTTCTCATGTTTTCTTTAATTTGTCGAGGGAGAATACACTGGAAAAACCATAATAAATCGATTCCAAATATCCGCAAACATGAAACATCCTATACAAAACACGAGAAAAAGGAAATAAAGAGGAAAATAAAATCCGAATAACCCTAATATTTTGACAAAAATTGGGAAAACTCCAAGAAAAATAAAAAGAGTCCTGATTTGTGTCATAGTAGAGTTTATATCTTCCTACAGTTAGACTTCAAGTGCGGTTAATCACCCGCGATTTGCACAGCTAAAAGTCTGGGACCACTCTGGTCTGCTAACCACAACAGACTGTTTCACATTTGCGGATTTGCCTTCAAATATTTTGGGGTCATCAGATTTCATAGGGCAAGGACCGACTGGCAAAGGAATTTGGTCGACGTTTTTTAATCAGTTCAACGATCTTTATTTCTAAGAAAATAATATTTCTGCAGAAGGGATTATTTCGTATGCCTTTCATTTGTCTATTTTACATTGATGATGATGATTTAAAAGCCGTATATTTAAAGGATGTACTGTTGTCTGTACATGTAATATTCACACGATAAAATTTTACCACCTAGCGCTTGCCAACAATTTTTTTTTTATTATTTGCTTCAGCTGTTTTCGGATTGGTGGTACATGGTTAGGTTTCATCAGAATCCAACATTATGCTATAAATATAAAAGTTGGGGGCTTTGCGTTCCTCTTGTCCAGTCGAAGAGTGGATCTAAAGGCCAGCGCAGCACTGAAGGTCGCTTCATAATCGCCATTCCCAACTATTATTTCTAGAAGCTTATAACGCGAATTTCATTCGCCGCGAATCCTTTGGGTCAGTTTATCTCGTCTCCTCTTGCTGGGTGGTATAGCTATCTATATTAAACGGTGGATTAGCACAGTATCTGAAACCTTGAATCTCATCGGATTCGTCATCTACGAAAAATTGTATGCCAAAAAGAAATAATTACAGAGCGGAAACCTCCTAGTCAACTAAGGATATTTTGAATGTACAGTAGTTAAATAGGTAGATAATGGCGTTTAATTTTGATTTAAATATCTTCATTGATGCAGCTTTGGAGAAGATGCTGGCCATAGGATTCAAGAATGAAAGTGGTTCATGGCTAAAGAAAGGTGACATCAACCAAACCCGAGACCAAATCTTGAATGTCCTCCACCTCTCTTAAACTTCCGTTTCATGTCCGTTTTGTTTAGTTTTACCACAGATTGAACTACCGGTACTAAAATAGAATAAAAGGTTTGGGGTTCCAAGGTCGATTAAATGGTTCATTCAATGTATTTTGCATAGTGCGACCCCTTTTTTGACAGTGAAAAAGAAGTTGGCTTCAGTGGAACTTGCTGCACTATAAGCAATCACACCACCACTGCGCACCTCAACGAATAAATAATACGGTAGTAAAAGACGTAAAGTATTTAAAAATTTGATGACTGACACAGTTATCCCGAGCTTAGAAGGGGTTAACTGTTCATATTTAAGAACAAGAAAATACTGTAGATGATAGGATATATAAGTTTAAGTATTTGAAAAATTCAGGAAAGAAAAATAAAGAAAGAGAAAAAAAAGTTAAGATAGTAAGCAAAACCAGGGTGCACCAAGAAGAATAATAATAACGAAATTTTACAATGGATTAAACTCCTCATTTTCCGACTAAAGTTCATACCATACCATAATTCAGGCAAGGAGCATGTTGTGACTTGTGAGGAGGAAATTTCTCAGACATATTGACGAAAGGTGTTATTGGTCATTTGAATGTCGCCGTTAATAAATCCCAGGCCTAATTGCCATGGCTTTAACTCCAAGATACTAATTACGATTACCTATATAAAAAGACGCATAGTAGAGAAGCTCGTGAGCGAAGTCAAGGTTAAAATAAGCTTATGATCTCCTTACAATCATTTACCAAGGGGTATTATCAAACTTGGTATAGAACTTGTATGTGTTTTATACAGCATACGCTACATACGCCCTACACGCAATCGGGTGCAAAGAAATTAACCATTACATTTAATAATTTTATGAAATCTTATACACTTCATCAGTAACCATTCAATAATTAAACTTGGTGTAATAACTTCCTCAACTTTATGTTATATTTGAAATTAGTCTTCTATTGCAATTAAAAAAAAAACTGATTAAAATGAACAGGCTGTATTTATCTCACCATTCAAATGACAGTGTTGATGTACAGGCCAATAACACATCCAACTCATTCAATTATTCGTCTAATAGAAAGGACTATAGTTGATTGTTATCTATTTTTCAAGCAAGCTAGGAAGCAAAATGTCGCGCGTAACACGATATTTTATGTCATCCAATTTTCCTACGTTTTTAAAATAAGAGACAAAACTGAGAAAACTCCGGCTCAGCACAAAAAATCATAAATCATCACATTCGACAAAGAGTAATAAACCAAATGTAAAAAAGCCAATAAACAACCCCCTCCCTTTCTTTGGTTTCATCATCGAACGTGTAATCCACGTCTCCATTGTTGAGCGATTCATAATCGAAGTGGAATCTTTACCTTTTCACCGGATTATTATAGAGCGTGGTCTCGCATGTTTATTTGTTGAAGAGTTCGCCCGAGTCAGATAATGATGACAGTTCGTAGGATGCTTATGGAAGCAGCTCATACGGGTCGAAGCTTAGCAGTTCGGCACATCCTCACAGAGACAGAGTCTGGGCTGGCTCGCGACCACCGATTTCATCGTTATTGCGTGGGCCGCCTCCCAGCAATCAGCCACCTGCGTTATTACCAATGTGGACACAAGTATCATCTCCTTATGAATCGAACATTTGGTCGAACATTGGAATACTGGATCATGATTTGATCGAACATTGGATCATTGAAAAATCAAAACAGAATCGTAATAATTTGTTTTGATGGTAATGTTCCGTTTAAAAGTTTGTAAAGAGCAAGATACGGTATTTTAAAATTCCATGATGACAATATGAAGCTTTAAATTTAGAAAAAAAAATTTGCTTAAAATAAATATTGACAATGAAGGTGGCCTGTTTAAAGACTTTAATTTGCTAATGCTATCAGAAAAGCTTTAATTAAGTAACCCAATGTTAGGTACGGTAACTATTCAAAACTGCTAGCAAGCTAGATTATTGGAAAATATTATTACCATGTTTAAAATGAAATATTGAATCAAATGAACATGCATAAAGATTCAAAATTTTATTTAATTGTAGTTTTTGCTTAAAGAAAAGCCTACATATATGTATTTTTTTTCTTGATCAACATCTAGAATTTTATTCTACAGGTGATTATTGGTCGAATACTCGAGTTCATCTTCCGTCTTCTTGAAATCGCAAAGCCTGCATCTTCTCCAACAAGGCCTAATCGTTTCATTCAATCCAATCATCTAAATTGTTAAAAATTAAGGAATATACCATACTCAAAAACTGCCACAATGCATTATCCTAGTTAAGATAATTGTAAGATTGTACAAGGTACTCCGCAGTACAATATAGATTGTATGAGATGTAAATGAGGTAGACTTGAACTCATAATACGACGACGGTACTGTAGGCCTTCCCGTCGGAGTAAAGGAAGGTAAGATAAGACAAGACATTCTTTAGTTCACTAAGCATGGGATCGAGACTGTGTCTATTACACCAATCTGACCAAGAGACCCAGCTGGACTGGTAAGCAGACTTTGTGTTGTCGCGGATTCCGGCCAACAGTAGTTCGACCACTTCGTTCGGAAATCCTTGCACTCCGAATCGATGCCTGACAGATTCCAGGCGACTAGCCGGAAAGTGACTCTGCTGCAAAGCGGACTGGGCTCCCCCACTGCTGACGTTAACAGATCCGGAAGGGAGGGAAGCAACAGTGGAACGTCGCAAGCCATCCTCAACAGAAGAGGAAACCATGCCTGGCTTTGCCAGAGTGGGCAAATTAGAACAATGCTTGGCCGTTCCAGCTTTATCTTTGATAGGCAATCCATTATCATTGAGAAGGGGGGGGGGGGGGAAGGCATACGCTCGTAGCCCCCGCCAAGAGAATGACAGAGCGTCCGTTGCCCAGCTGCTCGGTTGTGGACGCCAGCTTACGAACCTTTCCACCTGGGCATTCCAAAGCGAGGCAAACAGATCGACCTCTATCTTCCAGCGACTCGCAACCGCACTGAATGCTGTTGTAGCCAACTTCCAATCGCTCCAATCGGGTTTCCGGCGCGATTCCCGATCTGCAATATCATTAAGAATTCCCGGTAAATGAGAAGCATGAACGGAAATTCCTCTCTCTTCGCACCACCAAGCTAGGTCTACAGCTAAATCATTCAAATGACCCGGATGGCTACTGCCGAGACGATTGACGCATGCAACTGCCGTCATATTGTCTATTTTTAATTCAACCGTGCAATCTCTGTAAAATTCACAAAAGGACTTAACTGCGTAACTTGCAGCCTTTAGCTCTCGAATATTAATATGATCGATCAAATCCTGCCCGGTCCACGGACCACCTGTTGGAACCCCATCGCAATTAGCGCCCCATCCTGATCCCGAAGCGTCCGACCAGATTGTCAAGCATGATATCTGATCAAAAATAGACTTTCCTACGCAACGATGAATGTTTGAGATCCACCAGTGCAAATCGACCTTGGCCTCATCGGAAAGCACAATTTTAACGCGTAAATCTCCTTGATTGAGCCTGGAATTAGCAATATAGAGCGTTTGAACGCCTCTAATGTGTGCTGGAGCATAGGGTACGGCTAACGTTGCCCAGGTAAAAGTTCCCAGAATACTAGCGAGGTCACGTAGAGAAATTGTGGCCTTCTTAATGGCTTTCTTACATAGAGCTACTATAGTGTCGCATTTTGACTTTGGAAGGCGATACTTCAGCTCGATTGAGCTCACTAAGAGTCCTAAATACTCCATAGTTTGAGCGGGAATCTCATCTGACTTCTCAATATTGATCAAAAAGCCCAAGGATCTTAAGAGAGCCTTCACTACTTCTAACTGCTTGATTAACTCATCACGAGATTGATTCAAAATTAAAATGTCATCAAGATAGATAATGATCCTGATGCCCAATGACCGCAAGAAAGCAATAGCCGGCTGCAACAACTTTGTGAACACCCAAGGTGCCACTGCTAAGCCGAAAGGCATGCACACATACTCGTATATAACTCCCTCCCATACAAACTGCAGGTAGTGCTGGAACTCCTTACAAACCGGCACCGTAAAAAATGCATCTTTGAGGTCAAGTTTCACCATCCAGTCACCCTTTTCTAAAGTGTGCTTCAAAGTTTCAAACCCTTCCATCTTGAAATGATGGTGGACTAAATATTGGTTAAGCGGTTTTGAAATTAATGATGGGTCTAAAACCCTTCAATTTCTTTGGGATAACAAACATGCTACAAACAAATCCTTTTGGCTGAGCACGGACTATAGCTCCCTTCAGAAGCATAGCCGCAACTTCCTCTCGACCAATCTTAACTTGTTCGCTACCCATTTGAATAGGAGAGGGGATACACAAGCTCGGCACCGGCGGTGCTATAAATTCAAGACAAAGACCCTTCGAAATTATTTCAAGGACCCAAGGATCGTTGGTCAAATCCGACCATGCAGGAAAAAATTTAGCTAACCTGCCACCAACTACACAAGGGACTTTAGATGCATCGCAATGATTAACATACCTTGTTTGATTGTCGAATGCCGGAGGAGCTGCTTCCTGCTGATTGTAGCCTCGGCCGAAGGCGTTGTGCTGCTGGGACGAGTTTTGCTGGCCGTAGCCTCCTTGACTACCGCCCTGGTAGTTACCACTGTAGCCGGGGTTACCGTTGGAATCTTGATGGGAACCCTGGTGGCCCATCTGATAATTTTCACCATAGGCAGTATTTCCGTATCGACCGCGTCCGCCACCGGATTGCCAATCACCGCGGTTTGAATTGCGACCGCGTGAGCCATCTGAAGACGCCCGCCCCAAAGAGCTCAAGCTGGCCTTGAGCGAGTTGGCTGAAAGAAGCTTTTCCACAAATGATCTGCCGAAGAGGCCAGTCATGTTCTTTTTGTCAAAATTCTCTGGCTCATCCAATAAATAAGTAAAGTTAGGGCTAGCTTGACGCAAGATGTTTTGTCGCCGCTGGTTCGAAATCTCGAAAAAGGATTCGCTCAAAAGTGAGAGGGAATCACTGACTGCTGCTGCATGTGCGTCCGTAAGACCCTGCTGCTCGGCTAAGAAGAGAATGGGACCAAAGACTTCCAACAATTTGGACTGGACCTTGTACAATGCTTTCTCAGTACCGTCGATGTTACCCTTGGAGGCCGTTGATCCCTTTACAGCAGATAACAATTGAAATACCGGGTCATCCATAGAGGGGACCTTGAGAGAGATAGAGCCATGGAAGCCCACGTGGTAGCGCCCCCTCCTCTCCCTTGTCTTCTTCCCCACACCCCTACACAAACGTTTAACCAACTTCTTTCCCCTCGACTTAGTAACTTTAACTTTGATAGGAACTCCAGCTCTGTTAGGAGGGGGAGCGATAGCATTAACGAATCCGTTTGCATCGGCGACATCACGAACATTAGCAGCATTTGCGTTATCTTGAGCAACGAGGGCGTCCTCCTGAAGAGCGACGTTCGCTTGCCCGCCATTGGGGATCAAAGGAATTTCAATGTTACCACCTAGGTTGTTGACCAGAGGGGGAGGAGGAATCACGACGTTGACAGGGGGGGCGACGTTGGCCGGCGGAGCCACGTTTCCAGGGTTGTTAGCCAGATTGGCGGCCAAGGCTGCACCTAAAGCCCCGTTTTCTTGTTGCACAGGATTCATCGCACGACGATGATTGCGACGACGTGGGTTTGGGTTTTCACTAGCGGAACTGGAGCTACCTGAAGTTGAACCGTCCGAATTGTTGGAATCAGAATCAGAGCTAGACATGTTTACTGTGCAAGAGCTGAAAAAGGTCTGAGGCCAGTGGGGTGACGCACCCTACCTCTTTTCCTCTCTTTTCCCTGGGGCATTAAAAAAACAGCTGAATACAAGGTCGACACATTATAGTTCAAGTCTACCGAATGTATCGATATACAATTACCATCAGGTGAAGGACCAGCTAAATTCTTGGAATTTTCTTCAGTCGGGATCGTTGCTTCTTGTCGAACAGAAGATGGTGATTCCAATGAGGCGATATCATCATCCATGACCCATTCGCCAGAGCAAACCGATGAAACATCGGACTTTACGTTACCATTAATCGCGTCATCTTCCGTGTTGCCAGCAGAATCCATCGATGGGCTGATAATTAATTTGAGATGCTCATCTAATACTGCTTCCTTGTCCTTCTTCTCCAGTTCGAGAATCATTTTCTTGATGGTTTTGGTGGATGCAGTCATCTGTTTCATATACAAGTTTAAATTAATTGTGCGAATATTTAATTAAGTCACAAGGATAATCAAAACACATACCTTGGAATCGGTAGAACGGATGATGGTGTTGTGTTGAGGATGCTTTCCTGAAATGACACAGCGAACACACATGTTGTAATCCTCTTCGCACTAGGAACATTGGAACAACACATCCTTGATGGTTCCGCGGCATTCACAACAGAGACCGAGATGTTTTACATCAGCTGTAAGATTCTTGACTTCTTTGACCATCTTCGAGCATTTCGGTTTACGTAGACGCTGCTCAATTCGTAGTGGAATAGGCTTGCTACTATTCAAAGCCGTTTCCTTGTTCCATTGTATGATATATAACAACTCCACTTGGGAGGGAAGATCATCTTTACGTTTTAGTAAAAAATGGGAACTGCTTGTACCTATAAAGTGTAAAAGTGGAATGAATTTTACGGTTACACATTATTCGTTGTAGGTATATCAAAAGTATTATAACCAAGATCCCGAATGAAAAGAATTTACTTTTAAAGAGGAGTCTGTATTCCTCTTCATTGAATTCAGGACACTCTTTTTCGAAAGCTCTAAAAATGTAGAATAGAGATGGCGTTTATCATCGTTGTCAGCTTTTGGAAGATAGTCAAGTGTGTCCTGGAAGACATCCACATTGAATTGACAGGGAGGACGGCCATCCGCGCTGCTTCGACCGTCTTTGAAGATCCAGCTCACCTCAAAGTAAACCTTCGTTTTCAAATCCATACTTTGCTAAAGGGCTAAAACGTATATAGTTGAGGTGTAATAAATGGGAAAAAAAGTTTCAGTTTTGTTAGGTGATTCTACACTTCGTAGATCTTCCACTATTGTACTTGTGAACCGTAGGAGACTTGGAAATAGACTGGTGTGATTTTCAGATTTTGCTTAGCTTTTAAACTCTTTTTGTACTTAGTGTTGATATTAATCAATACAATTTCTACAAAAATCATGGATCAACTATTTATTATTTCATAGATAAACTTCAAGGGTACGTACGATTTGCGTGTCAACATATCCAAAGAAAATCCGATAAAGAAATAGTATCGTCTTACCATGTTGTGATCTTTTCCTAGTACAGCGCACAAGTAACGACACTATTAGCATTGGAAAAAAATTCAAGAAACAGTAGCAGAGTAGCTTTTTTAATCCACGAGTATTATTACCGGATGAATAAACTAGTAATGCCCAACAATTTATCCATGGTGAAATAAAGAGATTGATTAAATATTCCCGAAAGAAAATGATACGATGTTGGGCGTCAGCCTCCTGTAATACATAGCCTACTATTTAAAATAAAAGCACCACTTTACTCGAAATTGTGTACCTTGACCTTGACCTAAGAATAGAACGCGGGTATCTCATTGATGCAAGTAAAAATTCCACACACACACACACACAAACACAAAAAGACGCCGCGCACGCCATTTACCATCGCTTCCTATAATTGCCATCCATTCAAACCGTATAAAAAGCAGCTTGAAATCTTCTAGAATCACTCAGTCTGCTCACTCCAAGCATCAACATGAAGGTAACATTACTCTACTACTCACTGAAATGTTATACCTACTAATTCAATTGTGCCGTCGACACCTATGACGAGCCCCTCTACCAGGAAAAGATTTACACTGAGCCGACTTATAAGGAGCAGGATTACTCTGTAAGATTATATATCAGCTCATAACTTGATTAATTTGATGTCGCGTTTACGTCAGAGAAAAAGTTCATTGATATGAGTTTAATATTTTAATTTTTAAGGCCCCGGCTCACTACAAGTTTGACTGGGCTGTGAAGGACGACTACTACAACGATTTTGGTCAACATGAAGCTCGCGAAGGTGAGAAGACCACTGGCAGCTACTTTGTCATTCTTCCCGATGGTCGCAAGCAGATTGTCACCTATTACGTTGATGGTAACTCTGGCTACGTTGCCCACGTCAAGTACGAGGGTGAAGCCAAGGCCTACAATTATAAGCCAGCCTACAAGTCCACGGATCATCCCGAATAAAAAAAAAATTATAAAAATTGAACCTAAATACTAATTGATAAATTCATGATGAAATATTTATATTAATAAGAATAAATAATACATTATCTATGCAATGCGATTCTAGTTTTTTTTTGCATCACTTTTCGATATTTACTGACTATATACTGTACCCTATATTAGGCTTTGCCGATATCAAGAGAAATTGGCAAAGTCACTTCTAGTTAAAACAACGATGTGGTGCGTATCTGGGAAATGCTGGTTGGTCAGAATAATAGGGAGCAGAGCTCAATTCACCATAATTGAATACGCAAGGCCAATTAAATGATGAATTCTACATTCGTTAAATAATGACCATCAATTGGTTCAATCTTAAAGAAGGAAATAAGTCCGACACTACTAGTGTATACACTTTAGCCCCAAAATATTTAATTACGTATTTTGCATGGTGAAAAAATGCCCTTTTAAGCAATAGATTTATTTTTTTTACAATTGCGAAAAAGAAGTCTTATTAGTGAAAATTGGGCGAGAAATTTTGTTATGAACAAGTAGGCCTAACCGATCACCTATGAAGGCGGTCGCGCACTATAAGAATAATCACATTGTCAAAGCATTAAAAAAAAGCTGCAGAGTCGTTCTTTAACGTTTTTTCTATATATAAACTTTACCGTGTCATGGCCATTATATTGATGCCAGTAGAGTAACCTTGAAGCGACCAACATCCTTCAATCGAAAGTGGAGTTTTTAAATAACTATAAACTGATGGGTACAATTATTTTTTATCATGTATACGGTTATCTTTGCAGAAGTACAAATATTTGACCTCCGCCACTATTTATCTGCTATTCGCATATCTCAGTCAACTGCTAACCTGCTGCTGCTAAAAATATTGTGTGGATAGGTTTGATAATACCGTTTCTGTCGAATAACAAAAATGATTTCACCATAATAGTCCATTACGGTTTAATCCTTAATCACATCAATGGATTCGTAGAAATTGTGTTGATCACATCAATGAAACACCAAGGACGAGTAAAAAAAATTTATTATGGTAATAATAGTCTTTCCCAAACGTTCCCAAAAGATTTTTGAAATAACAGTTCCGATTATTATGTTTGTCTTCTTCTTATTTTTTTGTGGAAAAAAATTCTTTTAGAAATCATATAGATTTGGGGAATTTGTAGGTACAAAAGAAGCTGCTAAGTTGATAATAAAGATGTACGTAAATAAGTAATTGAAGCGAATAATATGAACAGGTCGATAGTAAAATTCAAATAAGAAGAACCATTATTACGGAAAGATAAATGATAAATAAAGCTTGCCAAGGGTTTCATGAGGAATATAAGCTCATGTCAAGCTACAGAAGTTTCAGTAGTGAAAAAAATTAATTAATTGAGTATAGCCCTTCCAGGGGTTTTAAGCCTGAAATATGCACTTGGCAAAAGTGTATATGAAATGTTCTACAATGGCTGGTTTAAGACGAGGTGCGCTTGCCAGGGTTATTAAGCCTGGATATCAACTTATGTATTTTTGTGCTACAAACGCTTCTACTACTTATTATAGGTATCGTTTGCCTATTTATACGTCGTTAGTTCTACTTTAAACAGCGGTTCAGTGTTTCCGGAAAATGATTATATTGATTAAAAAGAGGGGTATAAATAGGCTGACCAACTTATGTTATAAATGAGTAGGGGACCTGATCCATCCCGAGATCGGCCGGGCTAGGAACAGGGTTAGATGGGAAAATATGGAATTGCTACGAATCCGTCGTGATGGCGTCTGCACCAAGCGGACCAGTTCCGATCGCTCACGGTACAAACGGAACCCACAAATCTCCCCATGAGGGTAGCAATAATTCTTTTGTTTTCCATGTCGCGATATCTTAAACGCTTACAAAAATTTAATGCGCGAGAAAATCATTCATTTTAAAATAGAAACTATATTTGCTTATTTTCAATTTTTTAAGCAAGAAAGCAAGTGGTCGCGCGTAACAACATGTTTTAGGTCTTCCAATTTACCTACGTAAAGTAAAATCAATGAAAAATCAAAACAGAACCATTATTCAAAACAAAACAATTTTAAAATGGACGCTAAACTTGACTCTCGACTTGACTTCACGTCTACTTTGGATGGTCTTAAGCCCAATAGATATGATCTTTTTTATCGTTCCGTGATAAACGAACGAAAATTCGATCAGGGGCGATAAAGCGACATTCAAAAACGAATCCATCCATTTCTCTCAACTCATCTGTTAGATCGATCGTAGCGCACTTCAACTCCTCACGACCTTGCCTTTTAGCAATCAGTAGATCGCAACAAGCTTATTGACTAGGATCAACTATAAAAAAAATTGAAAATAAATTACAATTTAAAATAAATATTATACGAGAGGAAATGTATTTTTCAGCATAAATTTTGAGCCTGCTTGCACTTACTTTAGAGCGGCGCTCTTTATCTAATGTAAAGATATTTTGCCGTTTTTGGGTTTGATATATTCCATGTTTAATCGGCCAAACCAGCTGACTCCTGTATTACCGAGTAAATTGGGTCGAGCGCGAGAAAAGAAACGAAGTTTTATTTAACAAAAAGCAAGTTTTCACGTGTCCTATAATTCCATTTTCCTCTATTTATTTTTTTTTTCATTGGAAAAAGTGGAGAGAAAACATTTTATGTAATAACTATATGAACAATATATTGTAAGTGTATAGCGAACATTCATTCGATGGCTTTCAGTCCATTAAGAGATGTATGGGGTCAAACGTATACGGTTTCTACTCAAGCTTTTCGATATTGAACGAAATCAATCACATCAATAGAACCGTAATTCAAAGCCATGGTAATAAATAAAAAAATAATAATAACGAAATTTTACAACTTGAAAATGCTGTATAGGTATATAGAAAGAAATCATTTTTGAAGCGATGCAACTAAAGGCAATATCAACACAATAATACAAATTGGATGTCACAATGCTTCTGTAGTCGACATTTTCTCGAACATCGAAATCGGTAAACCGTATATAATAGTTTCAGGCGTTATTTGAGATAAATCTGCGCAGCATTTTCTGATTTATGCGGATAAAAATAATGACTTATGACACCGGACTGCCAACTGTAACGGAAAAATCATTACCGGATACTAGCTATTGAATTCCTATGAATGTCAAAGATGTGTGAATTAGGCCAACTCCATCGGCGAGGACTGCCGACCACCAGCGACTTATAATTACTGGTTGCGATCCAGCAGCTCCCGCAAGCCTGCATCTATTATCTAGAATCTATTATCATATATAATTTTAATCCTTACCCTATATCCTCTATAATAAATTATCACATAATAATGATTTAATGATGACTCTTGTGCTATAGTTCCACGAGTCAATTTTTGAAGGCGGGTAAAATTCGAAAAGAATTCAGTTTACGACTTTCACTGTGCGCTAAATAATGACGGTACAGGTTTCAGGAGTAAATTAGTCAAAGCACGAGCTTTCATCAGTAAAGAGAACCCTTTTTGCAGAAATGTCGTGACGACTGTTGGGCGTCAGCCACACGTGTAATACACACTAATTGAGGCACCACTTATTTGCTTGACAAATAACAATCATGTAGTACCTTGACATAAGAATAGAACGCGGCAATCTAATTGATGCGTGCGCACAATACCACGCACACCTAAACAAACAAACAAAAAAGACGCTGTGCTCGCCATTCACCATCACTTTTGAACCGAATGTCTAAAATGACTATCCATTCAAACCATATAAAAAGCAGCTTAAAATCTCCTAGAATCATTCAGTCTGCTCCTTCCAAGCATCAACATGAAGGTAACATTACTCTACTACTCACTTTAGTGTTATAAATGGTATACCTACTAATTAAATAATGTAGATCGTCGTCGTTATTCTCGCTATCATCGCCGTCGCTGCTAGTGCTGCCGTCGAGACCTATGACGAGCCCCTCTACCAGGAACAGATTTACACTGAGCCCACTTATAAGGAGCAGGAGTACTCTGTGAGCGCATATTACAACTCATAACTTGATCAATTTGGTGTCGCGTTTACGACAGAGAAAACTTTATTGATATGAATTTAATATTTTAATTTTTAAGACCTCGGCTTACTACAAGTTTGACTGGGCTGTAAAGGACGACTACTACAACGATTTCGGTCAGCACGAGGCTCGTGAAGGTGACAAGACCACTGGCAGCTACTGGGTCGTTCTTCCCGATGGTCGCAAGCAAATTGTCACCTATTACGTTGATGGTAACTCTGGTTACGTTGCCAACGTCAAGTACGAGGGGGAAGCCAAGGCCTACGACTACAATAAACCAGACTACCAATCCACCTACCAACCCGAATAAAATAAAACATTGAACCCAAATACCTATTTATAAATTCATGATGAAATATTTATATTAAAATAAGAACAAGGAATACATTAATCATTATATACGCAATGCAATTCTAGTTTTTTCCCCCGAAAAATACTTACTTCTTTATAGTACCGTTACGTAGTACGTCACTTGTAGGTACTTAAAACAATGATGAACTCAAATCACAATATTCAATTACGCAAGGCCAATTAGATGTTGGATTCGCCATTCGTTAAACTTTGACCATCAATTATGCATTATTCAATGTTATAGAAGGAAATATCTGACGCTCCGTCCGAGTCCGACACTTTTTATACTTTTGTATATACCGATCACCTATGAAGGCGGTCGCGCGCTAAGCGATCACAACGTCACAGCATTTTTCTTTTTTTAAGCTGCAGAGTGTTTTAAGTTTCCCTTGACATAAAA
Source organism: Chydorus sphaericus (assembly GCA_030141595.1). Classification (NCBI taxonomy): domain Eukaryota; kingdom Metazoa; phylum Arthropoda; class Branchiopoda; order Diplostraca; family Chydoridae; genus Chydorus; species Chydorus sphaericus. The sequence goes on from CM057929.1 coordinate 3,573,587, forward strand.
AATTATTGATATCAGTAGGAAAACCTTGAAGCGACCATCCTTCAATGGCAAGTGGAGTTTTGAAGTAAATATTAACTTGGTTCAATTATTTTGGATCATCTTCACGGTAATAATATGTTTGCAGAAGTACAAATATGTGACCTCCCGTCACCTCCGCCACTAAGCTGCTATTCTCAATCGACTGCTGACCTGCTGCTGAAAAACCAATGTGTGGATAGATTTGATTTGAAAATTTTTAAAAAGGAAAAAAATTTCATCACAATAGTCCATTAGGGATTAATACCCTTAATCACACAAATGGATTCGCAGAAATTGTGTCGATCCCATGAATGAAACACCCAAGGACGTGTAAAAATGTATAACGGTAACAATAGTCTTTCCCAAACGTTCCCATAATATTTTTGAAATAACAAGTTCCGATTATATATATATATATATTACACACACTTTTAACTCAACCAATTCATTTTTTTTAATAAAAAAGACCATATATGTTTATTTTTTATTTTTCAAGCAAGAAAGCAAGATGTTGCGCGTTACAGGATATGTTATGTCATTTATTTTTCCTACGTAAAATATGTTAGAAAAAAAAACCCAAACAGAACCATTAAAAAGAGATGCACCAATCATTGATATACATTTAACTTAAGGCTTACCCTGAACGGCCTGAAGCCCATTTGGATGATTTTCTCGGTCGTTCCATGATGAGCGAACGAAAACCCCAGTTAGGGTCCCCGTACGAAAGTTTTCACCGTCAAAAGCCTACCAGACCGACCTTGCAGGCGTCAAAAGTTTAGGCTGTTTTATTTACACCTAACAGTAATAGGACGGGTGGTTATTTATCTTAACGCTGCATTGTTATTGGTAGGGGGAAGGCTACGATGCGCGACTTTTTTGCAGCCTGCAAAATGATGGCTATCTGTCGCCGTTTTCTAGGCTACGTAGCAGTCGTTTGCCTTACACATCATTCTTGTCAGTGTGGAGAAGGCTTACTTTAGGTGACTATTTTTTAGCCTGCTAAAATTATGGATATCTGTCACCGTTTTCACGGCTAAAAATAAAATGTAAACTTTTTTAGATGGTAGACGTGAAAAAGACGCCGAAAGTTTCATTTCTTTTCAAAGGCTGTCATTTACCAGCCTTTCGAAAATTATCCTCATTGGTAAAACTAATTATTAACTTGAAGCCTAAAAAATGTCTTATTCACTTATTACGGCTGTCGCTTACTCGGCGCTGTTGACCCCATAAATCCGCTGTATAGACAGACCCTGCCGTCGCTTTATCGCCGGCATTGACCCGCCGGCCGCCGGATTCTTTTTTTTTTTTGCAGTCACCACCGTCCCTGCTAGATTCGCAGTGTAAACTCCGAGCGATCCGAGTCATCGCTATACGGCCTATACCCAGACACTGCGTCTGGTAGCCACGGGCTACTTTTTTTTTTACCCCCGCACTTGTCTCGTCGGCCATTGCCATCCCAAGTTTGATCCCCTTCCGCCCGTATAGCCCTTGATATCCGTCGCTCATAAGTGATAGATGTCTCTCAGAGATCTCGGCAAATAGCTAAAGTGGTTGAATCGATGCCTTTTTCTAGTCAATTGCTCTTACATAACACTATAATTCAATATACTATAGATTTTATTCGTCCATTATTTTAAAAAAAAACTTATAATTTGAGCATTTAGATTCCAATTTACGGTGGATTTCGTTGACAAATTGTGAACAGAATCAATCAATAATAAATAAAATCTTTTTAAGCAATCAAATTCTAGTTATCATTATTCATGTTCATTATTTTATTAAGAGTCCTACAATACGGAATACATATTTTTAGATTTAAAAATAGGAGTTAATTTATAATACACCGGCTTTCAATACCCTTAAAGTATTCAATAAATACTTGAAATTTAAAATTATATATAGTATGATGCATTATATAAAAAAAAAGCAATCCAACGAGGCCGCCAACTGAAATCATGCATGCTGGGCTACTTTTTCGAAACTTTCGCCCCGGTGCCGTCGGCCGTTTTTATCCCAGGTCTGGTCCCCCTCCGCCCGTATAGCCCCTGATGCTGCGTCGTCTGTCGGTGACCGACCAAGAAGGCGAGAAAATATTGGGCTATCTGTCGCCTTTTTCTGTGCAGGCTAAGTACACGCATCGCTGCTGTCTCGTCGGCCGCACATATTATTGCTATCCCTGGTCTGATCCCTTCCGTCCCACATTGTCCCAGCCGGCTATCGGTTAACCGACGGTCGAGGCTTCGGCTATCCCTTCTATACCCTACTCCCTCCCGGATAGCCCCAAACCGACTATCGGTCAACATCAGATAGTCAAAGCATCATAAAGCAATAACAAGCGCGCAGTAAAAAAATGAATAATGACGAGATAATGGCTTCTCATCTTTTTCTAATTGCATTTCATATTTTAATCTCCCACTCAGCATGAAAGAAACTGATACAATTTATTTTTTAAATCGAAGCGGAATATAGTCATCTAGTTTTATGGCATGTATTAACGCCACTTTTAAAGTGAATTGCTCTTAAAGCTAGTTAAAAAAATATATTTGATTTATTCACTAATGTGCACTTTGTTTCTAGAGTCTATACATGTAATAATTATTTTACAATTTAAAACATTATTTTAACACAATATTGGACTAACCAGTATAGAAATGCCATCATTTAGTACAAATACAGTATGCACGGTACAAATAGCTATTTTAGCTGGCTGTCTACGTGTCCCGTGTGGTCCAGTGGTTAACGCGTCCGCTTCATGTTTCCAAGGTTGGTGGTTCGAGTGTATTCAAAGTCATAAAATTGTGCATTTACTGTGTAAATTATGCTTCCCTACTTCAGCCTACCGATAGCCTACCTCAGCAGTCAAATCAGTCGGTAAGAAAACATTTTTTTCTCTCGCCGCGACGCCCTCGCGTATGGTTACCGGCTACCTGCTACCGTTAGCCTGCATCGTAGCCTACACAGTGACGGCTACCGTACGGTTCATTTCTTTCAGCCCGAAATTGGACAAAATCGGGCTCATAGAAAGTAGGCTACTGTAGCCTTACAAGCCGGTAAGAAAATCTCCTACCGTCGGGTGACCGGTAGGCTAATACTTTCGTACGGGTCGACATAACGACATTCAATGAGAGATCCGTCCATTTCCCTCATCTCATCCGTCAGATCAATAGTAGCAAAATTCAATTCCTCACGACCTTTCCCTCTCGCGCAAAGTAGATCGCCATAACATTGACTACAACAAAACAATTTATTATATATTTATAAACTTAGGATTACAAAGTAGTTATTATATAATACTTTTCAGAAGAAATTTTGAGCCTGAAATTAAATTTGATTTCACTAGTTTCAATCATCCACTCTAACAATTTTCCTTGATTCATTTGATTGCCACACATGTAGCCCTAAATAATAATTTTGAAAATATATATTATAATATTCCCATTTTACAGTTCCTTGCGATTGATAGTAGAGAGGCTTTACTTCATTTTGCGGCTGAAAAAGGAAGGAACGAAGAAGATACTTGTAGCTCTCTTCAAATTCTTCTGTAAAATTTTTTTGCATCAATCGGGATGATGCGCTCACGTATTCTACAACATCAAGATCGAGTACTTCTCCCTCAGTAGTAATACGCCCTTCTTTGATGCCTTTCAATCGTTTCTTCATAACTTTTTGCTAATAAAAATAGAAAATTTAAATCATTTACGAATATAACTTAGAGAAAAACTTAGATTTTTATACCCGAACAGTTGAGATTCCTTCTTGAACTCCTTTTTGAGTCAAATCTTCGCCGTTGCAGCGGATAGCATCCATGATGACAAAGGTTAGCTTTCCAAAGCTACCGTCGGGAAGAATCCTCCTGGTCACTAATCCATCCAGAAGAGTGTCCTTAACACTTACACTTACTTTGGGACGACGTTCTTTATCTAGTGTGAAGATGTTCTTCCGATGCTGGTTGTGATTGTATTGTAAAAACATTTTAGGAGTTAGGACGACGCCCTTTATCTAACGCGAAGATGTTCTGTCGATGTTGGTTGTGACTGTAGTGCAAAAACACGTTTCCTTCGTGATCGATGTAGAGCAGGTAGCGCACTTCTTTAGGTGCCGGTGCGATAAAGTAGGGTTTGGTCTTGATTGCTTTGATTAATTTCATGTTTAATCGGTTAAACCAGCTGACTCCTATGTAGCCGAGGGAATTGGGTCGAGCACGAGCGAAGTCACGAAGTTTGGTTTCCAGCTCATTGACGAGCTTTGTGTCGCTTAAAAGAGAGATCCCGTCGACTTGCTCGTCTTTCATTAATGATGGAACATCATCTTTTTCCCCAGCTGCAAACATTCCTCTGACAAAGAAATTTTTTTATGCAACAAAAAAGATGTAATACCTAGTAAAACCATAAGTTTTTGAAATATCGTTAACAAATCATACCACTTGCTTGTAGTTGGATTATTTGAAGAATAACAGGAGCCCTTCTAGACTGGTCTATTTGCGCCGTCTTTACGAAACGAACTGAATACGTCCTCTGCACAAGCCCAATTATCATGGGAAACTAATATGATACACAGGGAAACAGTTACAGTCATTAACCTTTTATACGAAACAGCTGACACTGGAGGTCTAGAATGGAAATTTAAACCCGCTCTTTTGACCTTGATCGAATGGAGAAGGTATATTACGCAACAGTGGCAAAGTTACATGTATATGTTACATAAAACCATGAAAATTGCATTTAAACAGCCAAAGAAATGTTGAGGAAGGTCGAGATTTATCCATTTGAAATTTTTGAATACTAATTGATTGAGCTGTGGTTACAAATTGACAAACTGCACAATCATGACAGATGCTTGTACTTTTTTACTACAAAAAATATAATGTATTTTATATTCATTAAAAGTTGTAATTTGTATATAAAGCGCCATCATATATCGACCCAATTGTTGACGACATTGTCATGTACCACAGAAAAAAATACGGTGGACACCCAGCATTACTGGGTGAGTGGGTAAGAATGGACGACTTCCAATTTTTTTTATTAGCTTTAATTTTATTGTGATCACAGTAATGTTTTTTTTTTCATTTTTTTCATCAATACCTTTCTTTGAGATAAGAGTCACGTTCGCATGTAAACTTGATCGGATGAAACTGCTAAATTAACAGTTGCTTAACCGACCAATTTGCTGGGCGCAAGCCCGATTGAACTGTTAAAGCTACCGGTTTTTTTTTAACCAACGTATTTGCCTTGCTTATTGCTATCTTATTTTGTAATTAAAGAAAAACTAGTATGTGTGATGAAAAACAATCTCCATAAGGGCACTCAAGATAACGGCCCTATGGTGTAATGGTTAGCACTTCGGACTTTGAATCCGGCGATCCGAGTTCAAATCTCGGTAGGTTCTTAAGTTCCAACCGCTTGCTGCCATAGCAAGATGTTGGAACACTTTTTTTTTATTTTATAATTCGTTAGAAAAAAATGCTATGTAAGCATTCTACCTATCTCTACATCAATCTTGAGACTTGTAAAATTATATATTTGCATTCCAGCAGTGATTATTGTCTAATCCGGCTATACGGCCATCGTTTTACCGGCCAAAGTATACATTAGCCATCTTCGGTTATGCTAGATTTTATATATAATATAGTGGGAACCGATACAGTCATTACTCATTAGCCTATCCTACGAAATAGCTAACATTCGCACATAATACCATGAAAATGCCATTTAAACAACCCAAGAAATGTTGAGAGTGGTCGAGATTTATCCAATAAAAATGTCATTTATTTTTGAATAAGCTGCACTTAAAGGCATTAAAAAGGCTTATTTATACTCTATTGCTACGAAAAAAAAAATATAAAGTATTTTATATTAATTAAAATTGTAGTTTGTATATTATATAAGCGCCATCATATATGTCTACCCAATTGTTGACCAAATTGCCATATACAACAGAAAAAAAGAGAGAAAAATCCACCCAACAATACCGAGTTAGGAACTTAGGACGATGGAAGACTCCAATCTAGGAGCCTTGAAAATCTATTTTTTTTATTACCTTAGAATTTATGGTGATCTCATTTTAAAAAGAGATAACTTTTAACTGCGCGTTGACACAAAACATTTGCATATTTCTAAAAAATCCAAACTGCTGCAGTTAGACCGACAGCACTTTTCGTGCAAGGCAACCCTTCGATAGCGGCCGACTCGATCCGTGTAGAAATCGTTGAGCTAACTTGTATAACCTGTTTTCTCAGTTGAACTCAGTAAGTCTTGGTAAGATTATTGGTGGTTGTATGATTGCTGCTGATTCGTGCCTATGCTCACTTATTCGGGGATGACCATCTGTATACACATCCCGGCTTTCTTCCTTGTCCGTAGCTCTGTAAAAATCTTTGAATGTTGGTTTAAATAAGTTGACATTTAATAAAGTTAATAAATAGATGGGTACACTGATTCAAGTCCTGGCGATCTCTAACATCCCGTCGGGCGTAGTAACCTCAAATTCTTGCTACGGCTTCTCGAAATTGGCCAGCGTCACACAGGTTTTCAAATTAAACAATACGGGAGATCATCGCTCGGGTCGACGGTCCTTGTAGAATCAATACAATACTCAAGAATTTAAGCACCTGAAAGATGTGAAAAAAATGTATAATAGTAAACAATAATTCTATGAATGGATAGTAAACGAATACCAATGAAAAATTCATTTGTTCCAGGCAGTAGAAGAGCCACATAAGTATATGGAAACCGTCAATGACTTCCAGTGGATATAGTTGCTTGTTTTATACACAATCCGTGCCAAGGATTTTTTATTTTCATTACTCGAGGGGTACAGTATGACACTGATGACACTGATACAGTCTTATCAGTGAAAATTGGACGAGAACTTGTGTTATTAACAAGTAACCGATCACCTATGAAGGCGGTCTTGCACAATAAGAATAATCACATAGTCCAGACATAAAAAAAAAAGCTCGTCGTTCTTAATGTTCCTTCTATATAACTTTACCGTGACTTGAACATTATTGATGCCAGTAGTAGTAACCTTGAAGCGACCAGCATCCTTCCATGGAAAGTGGGGTTTTTAAGTAAATATGAACTGTTGAGTACAATTATTTTGGATCATCTGCACGGTAATGTTTGCAGAAGTACAAATATGTGACCTCCGCCACTAAGCTGCTATTCCCAAATCTCGGATGGTCTTAAGCTTGGATGATGTTTGGAGAGTACTATAAGCGCTTCTTCTACTAGTAATAGGTATCGTTTGCCTATTTATACCTCATTAGTTCTACTTAAAACAGCGGTCCAGGATTTCCGGAAAATGTTTATTGATTAAAATTCTGGGGGCGGAGCTTATTTTACATTTATCATGACCATCTATTATTTGGTTGTTGATGTAGTTATAGAGGGGTATAAATAGGTTGACCACCACTATTATATATGAGCAGGGAACCTGATCCATCCCGAGATCGGCCGGGCCAGGAACAGGGTTAGATGGGAAAATATGGAATTGCTACAAATCCGTCGTGATGGCGTCTGCACCAAGCGGACCAGTTCCGATCGCTCACGGTACAAACGGAACCCACAAATCTCCCCGTGGAGGTAGCAATATTTTTTATTTTTTTCAAATCGTGATATCGTATTCGTTAACAACACTTTGAACGCGAGCAGTTCATTCATTTTATATAAAAAAGGACTATTTATGATTATTTTCTATTTTTCAAGCAAGAAAGAAAGTGGTCGCGCGCAACATGATATTTTAGGTCCTCCGATTCACCTACGTTTATTAAAATTAGAGACAAATCAAAACAGAACGATGATTCAAAAAACAAAACAATTTTAAAAGTTACGTTAAACTTGACTTCACGTCTAGCTTGGATGGCCTTAAGCCCAATAAGGATGGGGTTTTTTTATCGTTCCGTGATAAACGAAGGAAAATCCAAGCAGGCACGATATAGCGACATTCAATGACAAGTCCATCCATTTCCCTCAACTCATCTGTCAGATCGATCGTAGCGCACTTCAACTCCTCACGACCTTGCCTTGTAGCAATCAGTAGATCGCCACAAACTTGACTAGGATCAACCAGAAAATTTTTTTAAAATCAAAAAATTATGTTAAACTATACGAGAGGAAATGTATCATACTTTTCAGCATAAATGTTGAGCCTGCTTGCACTTACTTTAGAGCGGCGCTCCATATCTAATGTAAATATGTTTTGCCGTTATTGGTTTTGATATATTCCATGTTTAATCGGCCAAACCAGCTGACTAGTACTGTATTACCGAGTAAATTGGGTCGACCGCGAGCAAAGAAACGAAGTTTGATTTAACAGCAAGCAACAAGTTTTCACGTGTCATATTATTCCTTTTCCCTATAATTATTTTTTTTAATATAAAAAAAGTGGAGAGAAAATATTTTATGTAATAACTATATGAACAAAATAATGTAAGTGTGGCGCACATTCATTCGATGGCTTTCAGTCCATTAAGATGTATGCGATAAAATATATACGGTTCCTAGTCAAGCTTTTGCATATTGAACCAAATTAATCACATCAATCGAACCGAATTTCAAAACCATGTTAATAAATAAATAAATTATAATAACGAAATTTTACAATCTGAGAATGCTGTGGGTATATAGAAAGAAATCATTTTTGAAACGATACAACTGCGGGTTAATATTAACACAGTACTGTAATAAAAATGAAATAATGAATAGAATTTTTCTGTAGTCGACATTTCCTCGAACATCGAAATCGGTAAATCGTATAATAGTTACTGGCGTTTAACGTAATTTGATCTACAGCTGCGCAAGGGTCATTTTCTGATTGATGCGGATAACGATAATAACACCGGACTGCCAACTATAACGAAAAAATCATTACCGGATACTAGTTCTATGAATGTTCAAGATGTATGAATTAGGCCAACACCATCGGCGAAGGCTGCCGAGCACGACCAGCGTCTTATAATTACTGGTTGCGATCCAGCAGCTACCGCAAGCCTGCATCTATTATTTATCATCATTGAATTTTTATTTCTAAGTTGACCTAACCTTTCTAATACATAATAACATAATAATGAAATTAATGAGGACTCTTGTAATATAGTTCGTCGAGTCAATTTTTGAAGGCGGGTAATTTAAATTCGAAAGGATTCAGTTTACGACTTCCACTGTGCGCTAAATAATGACGGTACAGGATAAATGTGTAAATTATAGTCAAAGCACGAGCGATCATTAGTAAAGAGAACCCTTTTTCAAAAATTTCGTGACGACTGTTAGGCGTCAGCCGCACGTGTAAAACACACTAATTTTGGCACCACTTTGCTTGACAAATGACAATCATGTGGTACCTTCACCTAAGAATAGAACGCGGCTATCTAATTGATGCATACGAAAAATACCACCCACACTTAAAAAAAAAGGCGCCTTGCTTTCCATTCACATCTCTTTCGAACCGAATGTCTTAAATGACCATCCATTCAAACCGTATAAAAAGCAGCTTGAGAATTTTTAGTCATTCAGTCTGCTCACTCCAAGCATCAACATGAAGGTAACATTGCTCTACTATTACTCACTATAAGTGTATAAGACATGTTATATCTACTAATCAATAATACAGATCGCCATCGTTGTTCTGGCTCTCATCACCGTCGCTGCCAGTGCTGCTGTTGTGACCTATGACGATCCCCTTTACCATAGGACAAGATTTTCACTGAGCCCACTTATAAGGAGCAGGAGTACTCTGTAAGCTAATATTTAGCCAATAACTTGAATAATTTGATGTTGCGTTTTAAATCAGAGAGAAAACTGATTGATATGAGTTTTACATTTAAGGCCCCGGTTTGCTACAAGTTTGACTGGGCTGTGAAGGACGACTACTACAACGATTTTGGTCAATACGAGGCTCGTGAAGGTGACAAGACAAGACCACTGGCTGCTACTGGGTCGTTCTTCCCGATGGTCGCAAGCAGATTGTCACTTATTACGTTGATGGTAACTCTGGTTTCGTTGCCGACGTCAAGTACGAGGGTGAAGCCAAGGCCTACGATTACAAACCCGCCTACCAATCCACCTACCAGCCCGAATAAAAATAAAATAATGAGCCCAAAGCTAATTTATAAATGCATGATGAAATATTTATATTAAAACTAGCTGGCCCGCGTTTCGGCTTCGCCCGAATAGATTTTAAATTTTGTGTGATTGTATTATCTATTCTTGATCGCGAATCTGCGAATCAAAAAGACCTGATTAGTTTTTTTTGTATGATTTGTTTCGAATCTTCCCAATCAATCCACATTACTTTAAACTAAATGTTTGCTTCTATTTCTAGTCCTTTGGTATTTTTTTTATCGTTCATCCATCATTAAATTCGTGACCAGTTTAAACAACTGCTAACATATTTCAAGTTGATCCGTAATAGTAGTAGTGTTCTCACCCTCAACCTCAACCCGTAATAACAACTATTTTACTTTTTATTTTGCCAATTTGGCATTTCTCAGGCGGCCTATGGCCACCTTCGTTCCAGGCTTAAATAAGGTTTCTTAGTAACTCATGAAAATAGTTGCAAGTGTAGTTTTGTTCTCTGAATGACATATATGCAAGTTAACCACCGTGGTTTACAGTTAGAATTAATATCGTTAGCTAAAATTAGCTCTCTCATATGTAATTCTTTAAGTACTAAAACTACATTTGCAAGTGGAAAGTTCAACTGCATTCTCTAAGCCCCTCCCCCTAGAAAATTTGGACCAATCAGGGAATTTCTTGGCACATAACGACCGACAATTTTCTGTTTTATAGATATAGATAAGAAGAAGAAATAAATTACATACGCAATGCAATGCTAGTTTTTTGCATCATTTTCCCGAAAAATACTCACTTCTTTATAGTACCGTTACGTAGTAAGTCACTTGTAGGTACTTAAAACAATGATGTGCTCAAATCACAATAATAAATTACGCAAGGCCAATTAGATGTTGGATTCTCCATTCGTTAAACTATGACCATCAATTATGCATTACTCAATCTTACAGATGGAAATATGAGTCCGACACTTGTTATACTTGTGTGTAAACCGATCACCTATGAAGGCGGTGGCGCGCTAAGCAATCACAACGTCACAGGATTTTTCTTTTTTAAAGCTGCAGAGTGGTTCTTAACGTCCTTTCTATATAAGTTTCCCTTGACATAAACATTATTGATATCAGTAGGAAAACCTTCAAGCGACCATCCTTCAATGGAAAGTGGAGTTTTTAAGTAAATATGAATTGATGAGTACAATTATTGTGGATCATCTACTCGGTAATGGTTGCAGAAGTACAAATATGTGAACTCCGCCACTAAGCTGCTATTCTCAAATCTCAGTCGACTGCTGACCTGCTGCTGCTGCTCAAAAGATTTTGTGGATAGGTTTAATGTGGCCATTTGTAAACAAAGGAAAAAGATGCACCACAATAATCCATAAGGGATTAATACCCTTAATCACACAAATAGATTCGCAGAAATTCTGTCAATTAATGGGATTCCCATTACATGAAACATCAAGGAAGTTTAAACAAATGTATAACGGTAACAATAGTCTTTCCCAAACGTCCCCAAATTATTTTTGAAATAACAAGTTCCGATTATGTATTGTTTTCTTATATTTTTGTACATATGTATGTTCAAAACACTTTTAGCTCGAACAATTAATTCATTTCAAAATAGAAAGGGCTATACCTGTTTATTTTTTACTTTTTAAGCAAGAAAGCAAGATGTCGCGCGTAACAGGATATGTTACGTCATTCAATTTTCCTATGTATTTTAAATAAGTAACAATTAAAAAAACAAAACAGAACCATTAAAAAGGGATACATCAATCATGATATACATTTAACTTCAGGCTTACCATGAACGGCCTGAAGCCCATTTGGATGATTTTCTCGGTCGTTCCGTGATGAGCGAAGGAAAACCCAGTTAGGGTCGACATAACGACATTCAATGAGAGATCCGTCCATTTCCCTCATCTCTTCCGTCAGATCAATAGTAGCGTAATTCAATTCCTCACGACCTTGCCCTCTCGCGCAGAGTAGATCGCCATAACATTGACTACAAAAAAAAATTATTAAATATTTATAAACTTGAGATTACAAAGTAGTTATTATATAATACTTTTCAGCAGAAATTTTGAGCCTGAAATTAAATTTGATTTCACTAGTCTCAATAATCCACTCTAACAATTTTCCTTGATTGCCACACATGTAGCCCTAAACAATAATAATTTAAAATATATATATATTATAATATTCCCGTTTTAAAATTCTTTGCGATTGGTAGAAAAGAGGCTTTACTTCATTTCGCGGCTGAAAAAAGAAGGAACGAAGAAGATACTTGTAGCTATCATAAATTCTTCGGTAAAGAACTTTTGCATCATTCGGGATGATGCGCTCACGTATTCTACAACATCAAGATCGAGTACTTCTCCCTCAGTAGTAATACGCCCTTCTTTGATGCCTTTCAAGCGTTTCTTCATAACTTTTTGCTAAGAAAAGACAATCATATATAAATATAATTTAAAAAAAAAAAACTTGAATTGTTATACCCGAACAGTTGAGATTCTTTCTTGAACCCCTTTTTGAGTCAAATCTTCGCCGTTGCAGCGGATAGCATCCATGATGACGAAAGTTAGCTTTCCAAAGCTACCATGGGGAAGAATCTTCCTGGTCACTAATCCATTCAGAAGAGTGTCCTTAACACTTACACTTACTTTGGGACGACGTTCTTTATCTAGTGTGAAGATGTTCTTCCGATGCTGGCTGTGATTGTATTGTAAAAACATGTTTCCTTCGGTATCGATGTAGAGCAAGTAGCGCACTCCTTTAGGTGCCGGTGCGACAAAGTAGGGTTTGGTCTCGAGTGCTTTGATTAATTTCATATTTAATCGGTTAAACCAGCTGACTCCTAAATACCCGAGGAAATTGGGTCGATCACGAGCGAAGTCGCGATGTTTGGTTTCCAGCTCATTGACGAGCTTTGTGTCGCTTAAGAGAGAAATCCCATCGACTTGCTCGTCTTCCATGAATGATGGAACATCATCTTTTTCTCCAGCTGCAAACATTCCTGTAATTAATCAAATCTGTATGCAACAGAAAAGGTGTTATTCCTATAGTACAACCATAAGTTTTTGAAATATCGTTAACAAATCATACCACTTGCTTGTAGTTGGATTATTTGAAGAATAACAGGAGCCCTTCTAGACTGGTCTATTTGCGCCGTCTTTACAAAACCAACTGAATACGTACTCTACCGCTCTGCGCCCAAGCCCAATTATCATGGGAAACTAATATGAACCACAGAGAAACAGTTATAGTCATTGGGTTTTTCTACGAAAAGCTGAAACTGGTAGTCTATCTGGAATGGAATTTGAAACCCGCTTTTTGACCTTGATCAAATAGAGAGCTTATATTACGCAACAGTAGGGTCAAGTAACATTATATAGTTAATGGGTATGTACAGTACATACAACCATGAAAAATTTATTTAAACCAAAGAAATTTTGAGAGGGTCGAGATTTATCCATAAACAATTGTTGCATACTAATTGATTGAGCTACGATTAAAAATTGACAAACTTTACAACAATGCAAAATGCTTATACTTTTTTACTACGAAAAAATATGCTGTGTTTTATATTCATTAAGAGTTCGAGTTTGTATATAGCGTCATCATCAAATATCGACACAATTGTTGACGACATTGTCATATATATACGACACTATATAAAAAAGGTAAGAGAGCCAACTATATCATACAATAATTAACATTTTTAAATATTATTTAAATGAATAGAATAAGTTTAAGTTATAATTCGGTTATACCTTTGAACATTAGCCTTAAGCATGTTTGCTTTTTTGACTTGTTCTACTACTTATGATTTTTTTTTAAACGCGACCACTCAGCTCGCTTTCACAAAAGCAACTAAGTGGGGTAGGTCATAATAACTCGAGAGAAACCGAAGCGCGACCGCAATCCTGCTGTCGAGCCATTTTTTAACGGAAATAATGACTCACGAAATTTGAACTTGTTGTTGACAGAACCACTTCAATACAGACGAACCATAATAAAGTTTCTTTACAGTGATGTAAATAATTGAACACCATGGTAATGAATAAATATAATAACAACAAAATTGGACAACTTTGGAATGATTTATATAGTAAGGGAAATTTGTTGAGGCGATAACTATTAACTTGCGTTTAAGCGCCTTATTAACATAAACAAAACTTATATTTTCCCCAAAATAATACAAATTGCCTTTATATACAATGTTTCTGAAATATGATATCCAGTTAGTTCTACGAAAAACTTGCATCATTTCCCCTTCAAAACCAATAGGGTCGGCATTTTCTCGAGTATCGTAGATCGTATAATCGTTTCTGGTGTTTAACGTAATTTGATATACAGCTGCGCAGGGGTGATTTCTGATTTATGCGGATAATAATAATGACACCGGACCACCAACTATCAGGTAAATTACATTACCGGATACTAGTTTAATTTCTACGAATGTTCATAGATTTATAGGCCAACTCCATCTGTCCTTTGCGAAGTCTGCCGTCCACCACTTTCACCAGCGTCTTATGATGACTGGCTAGGATCCAGTAGCTTCCGCAATTTCTACCGAAAATCATACTTGGAATTCATAGTTCGACTCCGATAAAAAAAAAAAAAAGTTTAAAGTGTGGCGTTCTCTATCAGAAATAGGGTGAGTGTATATCTATTTCGAAAAAAGGAAAGATGAATATGGAGAAGAAATTTATTTTTTAAAAATCACAAAAATACATTCCTTAGTTTCCATTAGAAAGATTCAGGTGTGTTTCACTTTGAGGACTTTTAAAAAGATAATGTGACCCAGCTTGGATCTCGCATAATCACTGAACAAGGGTGCTCGTTCATCCGCTATATTTAAAAGTTGAAACTGAATAGTTTTTTTTTTTTTTGCGCTCTCCCAATATTCTATTTATGAGATATTATAGTGCGAATACATTTTTACTTGAAAGATGTGTTCAGTCTACATCAGGTGAAGCACTCTTAAGACCTCATCGATGTTGCCTTTTTCACTTCCAAGAGTCGAGTAAGCCAGCCACCTTCGTCCGTGAATCCCATCATTATCATCTTCTGCAGAGCAATTTCTATCAAAGCACCTCAAAAGTCTTATAACAGTTATTCGACAAAAAAAAAAAAAAAAAAAAAAAAATTTAAAAACCTATTGAATGGGGAATAGACACATCTTTGGTGAGAATCGGTTGGTTGGTAGATATTTCCGGTCGCCTATTGTCGTCAATGCTAACACTTCCGGAGCTTTTGGACGATTCTGATTTCATGCTAACAGTATCGTTGATCGGTGATATCACTAATTCATTTTTCTCAAACGGTAATTTGATTATGTTTTTATCAGGGATGAATTCACTTGAATAAGGGCCGGGCTGCTTCGTGAGTTTTTCTAGAGTTTGATCATTTGACAGCACCATGATGGAAGGCAAGACATTTCATTAAGCACATCAGAACTGATTTAACTTACTAATATTCAATACTATAACTTACGTGATCCATTCAAAACTCGAATTTGAGATAAGAGAGGCCCCTTATCTCACCCTCTTGACTATTCATTCTGGTATCCATTTTCTCTAACAGGCCTAGAATTTCTACGGAGTTATTCTTGACGTCTTTCATGCTTAGGTCGAATGCCATCAACTGTTTGGTGATGGTCTCCTCTAATGCGCGCTTCTGTGACACTATATTGGAAACAGAAAGTCGTTAAATTTTATTAGACATGACTTTCTCTTCATAAAAAAATCTATTACAATCAGAAAGACGAAGAATTTCAGCATCCTTTTGCTTATTCAAAGCTTCCAGTTTGTCAAAATCACTCTGATAAACCAATAATAAAATGAAAAGATTACCATTAGTTTAATGAAGGAGTTTAAATATATGTTACGTTAGAAGCCGCGCTACTACGGCCAGTTCTCTTTTTTGTAGAATAATCAAGTGGCCATTCTACTATGGATAGCGGAATAGCTTCTCCTGCCAAACATTTTGCCTTGTTCAAAGCGATCCACGAGTGCAGACCCTGCCAAGTGTCCATCAAGACTACGTCACCATTCAAATCTAATAAGGAAAATAGTTCCGGTATAGAATTTTATAGGTATAGCGGTATAGCCTATTTCCTCTTACCAAAGTAGACGAGTTTAAATTTATCTTTACTATTTTTGAGCAAAGGAAACTTGTTTTCCAAATCGAAGAATACGCGTTCGTAACAACAAGGCTTATACGGATACAGCACGTTATCTGACTCTAGATCGAAAGCGGACTTGTCTATTTCAGATGAGCTAATGGTAAAGTCAATAAAATGGACATAACTAGCACTAGTGGCATCCTGAGCGATATTAATTTTGAGGACAATATGATGCATCCTGTCAGTTCTCAAGTTTTCTACAATTTGCGAAGGGAGAATAGACTGGAAAAAGTCCTTAATACACCCCAATATATCGATGCCAAATATCTGCAAACATCCGATACAAAACACGAGAATATGGAAATAAAGAGGAAAATATAGTCCGAATAACGCTAGCAAGTTGAAAAAAATCGGAAAAATTCCAAGAAAACCAAAAAGAGTCCAGATTTTTGTCATTGTAGATTTTATATCTTCCTACAGTTGTAGACTTCAAGTGCGGTTAATCACTCGCAATTTGCACAGCTAAAAGTCAGTGACCACTCTAGTATGCTAACATCAACAGACTGTTAAACATTTGCCTCCAAATATTTTGGGGTCATCAGATTTCATGGGGCTACTGGCAAAGGAATTTGGTCGACGTTTCTTATTCAGCTCAACGATCTTTATTTCTAAGAAAATACTTTATCCAATGGGGACTATTTTTTGTATCTTTCCTTTGTTCATAATAAAATGATAATGATGATGATGATTAAAAAGATGTGTATTTAATGGATGAATGGGCATGTAATATTCACATGATGGAATTTCACAACCTATAGCGCTTGCCAACTGATAGTTAAAAAAAAAATCCGCCTCACTGTTTCCGGACTGGCGGTAGTTACATGGTTGAAATTGTTTAAAACATGATTTATTTTATTCTTGCAGGTTTCATTAGAATCCATCATTGTGTTTTTTATATAAGAGTTGGGTTGCATTGCGTTCCTCTTGTCCAGTCGATAAGCGGATCTAAAGGCCAGCACAGCACTGAAGGTCGCTTTATGATCGTGTCCCCCTACTATTCTAGAAGGATATCGTGTTTCATATAACTATTTTCCAAGTAGTCAAAAATCATTAGATCACCATAATTAAAAACTGCTACATAATTGGATTAATTGCCTTGCGAACTTTTCCACATCAAAGTATCAGTGTTCAAGTATTTGTAATTGTATTGTGAAAAGAACGGATATGCTCTACAAATCTTATTACATGTTGTGACTTTGTGGACACATATCAATGTGGATTATTTAATAAAACAAAATAATTGCAAAAATGAATTGACACACGTTTGTAATAATTGAAAAGGCGGGAAGTGGTAATGTTCTAGAAATATTTGCACATTTCAAAAAAAATCCAAACTGCTGCAGTTGGACCGGCAGCACTTTTCGTGCAAGGCAACCCTTCGATAGCGGCCGACTCGATCCGTGTAGAAATCGTTTAGCAAACTTGTATAACCTGTTTTCTCAGTTGAACTCACTAGGATGATTGGTGGCTGTATGATTGCTGCTGCTTCATGTCTATGCTCATTTATTCGGGGATGACCATCTGTATACAAGTCCCGGCTTTCTTCCTTGTCCGTAGCTCTGTAAAAATCTGTAAATGTTGGTTTGAATAAGTTGCCTTAAACTAAAGTCAATGAATAGATGATTACATTGATTCAAGTCCTGACGATGGCTAACATCACGGCGGACGTAGTCCACGCAAATTCTCGCTACAGCTTGTCGAAATTGGCCAGCGTCACACAGATTTTTAAAGAAAATAATATGGGAGATCATCGCTCGGGTCAGCGATCCTTGTAGAATCAATACAATACTCAAGAATTTAAACACCTGAAAGATATGAAAATAAATATATAATAGTCACTATATATTCTATGAATGGATACTAAACGAATACCAATGAAAAATTCATTTGTTAAAGGCAGTAGAGGAGCCGCGTACGTATATGTTAACCGTCAATGACTTCCAGTGAATATAGTTGCTTGTTTTATACACAATCCCTGCCAAGGACTTTTTATTTTTCATTACTCAAGAGGGTACAGTATGGCACTGAACGTTGCTGGTCGTCATTCCTCAATTATGCGACACATGATGATCAAATTTACTAGAAAATACACGATTTCATCAACAACTTCCTTCATTCCTTTCTTAATGCGGATTGTGATTCAATTCTTCTGCAGCACGATAAACCTTGAAGATCTGTTTTCATATTGAATATCAAACATGAAACTGATCTCTTCCCCAAAATATTTCGTAATTCATTAGTCAAGGGCATTCGGGATCGAATTTTTATTTCTTCTAAAATAATCAGAGGCAGAGAGTAAGTTATTGATGGGCTTCATTTTAGGCGTTTAACATTTAGAAAATGAATAAGGGCATCCAACAATATTATCGAAACAAGTTCTGAAATAGTTCGATGTCGACTTAGCATATCCTCGGCTTTTGAATCGTTCTTACAGGGGCCTATCCTTATCACCTACAGGTAAGCACACTTTGTCTAATATGGTGCATTTTGATTTTCCTCACACGAAATTCTCCTCCTTTTTGAAAGTAGAAATTCAAAAAGATTGATGACTGTTTATTGGATTATCGCCGCGAATCCTTCGGGTCAATTTATCTCGTCTCGTCTTGTTGGATGGTTTAGCTATCTATAGTAAACGGTGGTTTAGCATAGTATATGAAATCTTGAATCTCGTCGGATTCGTTATCTACGAGAAAATTTAATATGCCAAAAGATGAGCAAATAAGCAAAAAAGAAATAATTGCAGAGAGAACCTCCTAGTCAGCATATTATGTGAAAAACAACACGTCCGATTCGAATTATAGGCCTATCGTATCTTATGACTTCTGAACTCGGTTCAATAATTTTGGCCTAATAATAAAGACAAGTTCAGCATTATAATTCATTTTTAAAATGATTGAATTTTTATTACCAGTACCTGAATAATGAAAAGTATAAATTCTCTGATTCTCTCTTAAACGCATGCCGTCCACCAGCGTCCTATAATTAAGGTTGCGATTCAGCAGTTCGGCAGTTTCCGCAGGCCTGCATCTATTACGGTACTATCACCATGTATAATTTTATTTCTAAATTGCTCTATCCTCTAATAAATAATAACAAAATAATGAATTAATGATGACTTTTGTACCACAGTTCTTCGAGTCTATTTTTGAAAGTGGGTAATTTGAATTCGAAAGAATTCAGTTTACGACTCTCACTAATATGCGCTAAATAATGACGGTACAGTGTAAATTATAGTCAAAGCACGAGCTTTCATCAGTAAAGAGAACCCTTTTTTAAAAATGTCGTGACGACTGTTGGGCGTCAGCCACGTTTAATAGACACTAATTGAGGCACCACTTTTCTTGACAAATGATAATCATGTACCTTGACCTAAGACTTGAACGCGGCTATCTAATTGATGCATGTGAAAAATACCACGGACACCTAAACAAACAAATAAAACAGAAGCCGTGCTCACAATTCACCATCACTTTTGAACCGAATGTCTAAAATGACCATTCATTCAAACGGTATAAAAAGCAGCTTGAAATTTCCTAGAATCATTCAGTCTGCTCACTCCAAGCATCAACATGAAGGTAACATTACTCTACTACACTTTAAGTGATAGAAATGTAATACAAATTCAATAATGTAGATCGCCGTCGTTATTCTCGCTCTTATCGCCGTCGCTGCTAGTGCTGCCGTCGAGACCTTTGATGAACCCGTCTACCAGGAAAAGACTTACACTGAGCCCACTTATAAGGAGCAGGATTACTCTGTAAGAATAACTTTGATTAATTTTATGTCGCGTTTACGTCAGATAAAAAAAAGTTATTGATATGAGTTTACCATTCTTATAAGGCCCGGGATTACTACAAGTTTGCCTGGGCTGTAAAGGACGACTACTACAACGATTTCGGTCAGCACGAGGCTCGTGAAGGTGACAAGACCACTGGCAGCTACTGGGTCGTTCTTCCCGATGGTCGCAAGCAGATTGTCACCTATTACGTTGATGGCAACTCTGGTTACGTTGCCGACGTCAAGTACGAGGGGGAAGCCAAGGCCTACGACTACAATAAACCAGCCTACCAATCCACCGATCAGCCCGAATTCGAATAAAAATATTTTGAGCCCAAATACTAAATTATAAATTCATGATGAAATATTTATATTAATAAGAAAAGGAATACAATTATATACGCAATGCAATTCTAGTTTTTTGCATCATTTTTCGAAAAATACTCCCTTCTTTAAGGGAGTATTCGCTGATATCAAGATAAATTGGTAAAGTCACTTCTACTTAAAACAACGGTGTGCTCAATTCACAATAATTTATTACGCAAGGCTAATAAATTGTTAGATTCTACATTCGTTAATCTATGCCCATCAAATGTGCATTATTCAATCATACAGAAGGATATATAAGTCCGACACTTTTTATACTTGTTTATACACTTTAGTCCCAAAATGTTTACTTGTTACGTATTTTTCATAGTGAGATCCCTTTGAATGCATTATAAAAAAAATAATTGCGAAAAAGAAGGCTTATCGCTGAAACTTGGGTAGAACTTGTGATATTCACAAGTAACCGATCACCTATGAAGGAGGTCGCGCGCTAAGCAATCACCATGTCAAAGCATTTCTTTTAACTGCAGAATCGTTTTTAACGTCTATCCTTTCTATAATTATAAGTTTACCTTGGCATAAACATTATTGAAATTAGTAGAAAAACCTTGAATCGACCATCCTTCAATGGAAAATGGAGTTTTGAGGTAAATATTAACTTGGTTCAATTATTTTGGATCATCTTCACGGTAAAATGTTTGCAGAAGTACAAATATGTGACCTCCGCCACTAAGCTGCTATTTTCAATCGACTGCTGACCTGCTGCTAAAAATTGTTTTGTGGATAGATTTGATGTGACCCATTTCTAAATAAGGAAAAAGGTTTTAGCATAATAATACCTCCAATACGCTGATAATAATTCTAAATCGACTGTTGCTAAAATATTTGTGTGCAAAGATTTGATCTCGGATTTGATGTAACCCTTTCTAAGGAAAGGATTTTCTGATTTCACCATCAGTCCATCCAGTGATTAATCCTTAATCACAAAAATGGATTCGTAGAAATTATGTCAATCACATCAACGAAACACTAAGGACGTGATGGCGGCTGCACCAAGCGGACCAGTTCCGATCGCTCACGGTTCAAACAGAACCCACAAATCTCCTCGTGGAGGTAGCAATAAATTTTTCTTTTATTTGGGATCATGCATGTTTATTTTTTACTTTTCAAGCAAGAAAGCAAGATTTCGCGCGCGACAGGGAATTTTATGTCATTCAATTTTCCTAGTTAATACATGAGAAAAAAACAGAACCATTAAAAAGAGATCCAATAATAAATCATATGCACTTAAAGTTCAGGCTTATTACCCATGACGGCCTGAAGCCCATTTGGATGGTCTTCTCGGTCGTTCCGTGATGAGCGAACGAAAACCCAGTTAGGTTCGATATAGCGACATTCAATGAGAGATCCATCCATTCCCCTCATCTCATCCGTCAGTTCGATCGTAGCGTAATTCAACTCCTCACGACCTTGCCCTCTTGCACAGAGTAGATCGCCATAACACTGACTACAACAACAAAAAATTAAATAGTAACTAAAGATTAGGCTCACATGGTAGTTATTATACAGAATATACTTTTCAGCAGAAATTTTGAGCCTGAAATTAAATTAAATTTCATCAGTCTCAATCCACTCTAAAAGATAATCTCCGTGATTACCGCAAATGTAATAGCCCTATATTAAAAAAATACATTATAATATACATCAAAATAAAATAAACATTCTTAGCGCTTATTTATATACTTCGTTTCGCGGCTGTAAAAGGAAGGAACGAAGAATGTACTTGTAGCTCTCTTTAAATTTTTCTGTGAAGAACTTTTGCATCATTCGGGAGGATGCGTTCACGTATTCTACAATATCCAGATCCAATACTTCGCTTTCAGTAGTAATACGACCTTCTTTAATGCCTTTTAAGCGCTTTTTCATAACTTTTTGCTAATAAAAATAGAAAT
The DNA here is from genome assembly GCA_030141595.1 of Chydorus sphaericus. Lineage (NCBI taxonomy): Eukaryota > Metazoa > Arthropoda > Branchiopoda > Diplostraca > Chydoridae > Chydorus > Chydorus sphaericus. The sequence goes on from CM057929.1 coordinate 3,595,923, forward strand.
TTAAATCATTTATGAATATAATTTAGAGAAAAACTTAGATTTTTATACCCGAACAGTTGAGATTCTTTCTTGAACCCCTTTTTGAGTCAAATCTTCGCCGTTGCAGCGGATAGCATCCATGATGACGAAAGTCAGCTTTTTAAAGCTACCATCGGGAAGAATCTTTCTAGTCATTAATCCATCATCAATTGACAGGAGTTTTTTAATAAAAAGAGAAAATAATCGATTAAGGTTCGATAGTTTTTAGTCCATTAGGATGTATGCGGTCATTACGAATACGATCAAGGATCAAATCTTTTTCATTTTCTCAAATATTGTAAATCGTATAATGGTTACCTGCTTGCGCGTATAACGAAATTCGAGATAGCTACAGCTGCGCAGCGGGGTCATTTTCTGATTTAAGCGGATAATAATACTGAGACCGGACTGCCAACTATCAAGTAAAATTCATTACCGGATACTATACATAACTTCTTTGAAATAGGGTTAATTGACTATTATTCTGAGCTTGAATAAGATGGTACCATTTACCTAAAAATCATTACGAGATCAACCCGGAGAAAAAAATTAGACCGTTAAAAATGAGGCGTTCTCTATCAGAAATCGGGTGAATCAGCGAGTGTATTAGACAAATCCGAAAGTAGCTAAGACGAATAAGGATAAAGAAACAAAATAATAAACCAGAAAAAATAGATTTCTTAGTTTCCATCTGAAATATTTAGGTATATTGCCTTTTACTTTGAGAAATTTCGATGAAATAAATTACAAAGAATTATTCAGCCTGGGTCTCATTTAATAAGTTAACGAGGGTAAAGGCTGCTGACTGCTCGTTCCTATAAGTTAAGTAAATACATAGTTAGTTTGTGCGCGCGCTTACAATACTAAGTGTATAAACCAAATGCAAAAATCATCAGTTTAATTATTAAAATGAAGGGCTTCAAATATATTACGTCGGAAGCAGCATTACGTCCAGTTCTCTTGTTAGTAGAACAATCAAGTGGCCATTCTACAATGGATAGTGGAATGGCTTCACCTGCCAAACATTTTGCCTTGTTCATAGCGATGCAAGAGTGGAGACCCTGCCAAGTATCCATCAAGATTACGTCACCATTCAAATCTAATAAGGAAAATAGTACCGATATAGAATCTTTGAATGTTATTATTATACCCTGAATTTCCCCTTACCAAAGTAGACGAGTTTAAATTTATTTTTACTATCTTTGAGTAAAGGAAACTTGTTTTTCAAATCGAAGAATACGCGTACGGAACTAAAAAGCACGTTATCCGACTCTATATCAAAAGCGGACTTGTCCATCTCAGTTGAGCTAATGGTAAAGTCAATTAAATGGACACAGCCACTAGTATTGGTGCCATCTTTAGCGGTATTGATTTTGAGGACAACATGAATGAGAGTCTTGTCATTTCCGTAACAACACGTTTTTAATTTGTCAACAACTTGCTGAGGAGTTATCTACTCGAAAAATATCATAGCACATCCCAAAATGTCTATGCCGCACATGCGAAAACATACCAAACAAATGACGAATAAAAATAGATGATAAAATCTGAAAAATCTAAGAAAGATATTCAAAATTCCAAGAAAACAAAACAAAATCCAGATTTTTTTCATTGTAGAGTTTCGTATATAGGTAAACTTATAACTGTCAGAGTTTAAGTCGACAAACTATCGTAATTGGCGCAACTACGCAAGTAAATGTGACAACTCTAGGCTGATACTCTCAACTGACTGTTTTCTCTAAATATTTTGCGGTCAGATTTCATGAAGCGACTGGCGAGAAAGTTTGGTCGACGTTTCTTAGTCAGCTTAATGACCTTCATTTCTGAGAAAAAAAGATTTCTCCAGTGGGGATTTGTCTCTTCCATTAACATGTAGATAAGTTATTCGCAGAAATATTGTTGGTTACATCATGAAACGCTAAAGACAGGTAGCTTAGTTAACAGCAATTCTCCATAACTGTATTGTACGCAATTTTCCGCTACGGCTTGTCGAAACTAAAAAGGAAATAGCCAAATAGGGGATATATCATCGCTCAGTTCATCGATCCTTGAAATAATCAATAACAAATCGTTCATAAAAAAACCCATCGAACCAATGCAAACCGAATAGCTTAAACTGAGCGCGTTCCCATAATCAATGACTTAATATTTAAATTAAATGACGCTGGAAAAAAGGCATTATACCGGTATGTGGTTCTAACATTTGTGATGAGCTTTTAATAAATTCGGTTGGCGATTATATCAAATGTTTAAAAAATAGTAAAAATAAAATACATTTAAATGATATTGTATTCAACGTTTCAAACTTTATTTCTAATTTGAGAGGCAGAACGGTGATATCATTTCGAGGAGGAAATACGAGGTTGAAATTCAGCACCTCATTAGTCGTCACCCTGTTATAAAAGGCACTGATGAGATATAGTCAACGTATTATGCGATTGTATACTATTAGCTACTTTTAATATTTACCTTGGAACCAAATGAGCAGATGACGATGTGCTGCGGACGCTTTCCAGTAGAGGCACAATGACCGCACAAAATGTAATTCTCACATTGGAAGCATTTGAACACGTAGTCCGTGATATTAAGACTACATTCAGAACAGAAATTGAGTCGATTAGCAATACCAGCTGCAGCAGTTGCCCTTATGTCGCCAACATTTTTGGGTGGCCATTCCATGATCGACAGCGGAATTGGCACGTCTACAACACACTTTTCCTTGTGCAAATAAAGAAAGTTGTGCAGATCCTTCCAATTTTCAAGCAAGATGATGTCACCATTTGACTCTAAATAACCAAATTAGTTACGATAAATTAGAAAAACAAACATACCCAATAATAAATAAGTTACCAAGGAACACGAGTTCAAAACGTTTCGATTTTTTGTCTTTTGTTAATTTGGGAAATTTATCTTCTAAATCTTTGTACAACCGATCGTAGCAAGAAGGCTTACAATCATTGGTGAAGCTGGATAAGATGCATTCGTCCTTTGCGAATTTAGAAGCGGATTTTCCCAGTTCCTTTGGATGTATTGATAAATCAACAAGACTGCATTTCAGTGAGGAAACTGTCCAGAGCTGATCTCATTTATTTTGAAGACTATACCAAAATTCCAAAAATACTATGAGAATTCATTTTTAGTTCTCTTCAACGATACTTCCTATTCGCAACCAGCTACTAGTATACTGAATATGACTATAGTGCTGCTTGCCGTAGACACAATACTGATGAGACAAAAGAAAAGTCGACGTTTCTAGCTCGACTGCTAGAAGCGTTTTTTTTTATAAAGGGAGCGCATTTTTCTCTTTAAAAAATAGAAGATAAATGAGTTCGTAGAAAATTGCCCATATTATTACCAAAAGTTAAGGAACTCAACAAGTGAAATAAATATGCCAAACTGAGCATTAAAATGTATAATTGATTGAATCCTATTTTAAAACAACGATACTGCACTTGTTCATCGTGAAATTACATTATGATTTTAAAATAAGAATTATCAATTTATTGCGGTTGAAAATCAAAACACGGAAAAGAATCGTTACAATTATTACTTTAAATCATCTAAACACACTGACAACTTCAGAATAACTATATCTTTTCACTTTACATAGTCCACAAGCGAAGAACATTCAAAGCCTCTTCGACATTGCCTCCTTTGGTCTCCAAGAGCCGAGTAAGCCGGCCGTCTGCGTCTTGATAACCAATGGCCAACAACTCCCGCAAACCTGTGTCTAATGAAAGAAAAATATTACTTACTATAACTACAACTTTTTTTAATGTGAATCTATTAATTTATATACAAAATATACCGTAATGACACATAGACGCGTCTTTGGTGAGGATAGGGACACCCAGAATATCTTCGACAATGCAAATAGAGTCGTCGGAAGATTCAGATTGGATACTAGCATCGTCTAGGCTAATCACATCACAATTAGAACCCGTTAGATCTTGACCATCATCTGGAGACATCGGCAAGATAAATTGATTGTCTTCCGAATGGATTGGTAGTAGAGAAGCAGCTGATGGCAAAGGGGTTGTATAATGCGAATCGGTAGGCTTGCCTATAATAGAAACTTGCGTATTCAATTTTCCGAAAAAAATTAATAATTTAGTTACAAAATCTTACATGAATCATTAACCTTGGTCACCAAGATACGCTTCATATTGACATCTAGCTCATTGAACTTATTCGTTATCAGATTTTCAAGGGTATCGTCCCGTTCAAAACGCCCTAGAAAGAAGAGATAATATGGCCATCAACCCATGATAAAATATTAAAAAAGAGATAACTCACGTGACTTAATTTCCATAGCTTGAATACGATCAGATAGACGAAGAATCTCAGCGCCCTGTTCTTTGATATGAGCATCCATTTTCTCATTGGATTCCAGTAGAACCGATAAAGTGTCACATTCACGACACCGGTAACCGATATTTGTAGAGCTCTTTGGTGGCCATTCTTCGATTGAGAGCGGGATTGCCACTCCTGTCATGCATTTTTCTTTATTTGAACAGACTAAAGCGTAGAGATCCCGGGCGCTATCTAACAAGATCAAGTCACCATTCGAACCTGAAATTCAATAAAAAGTAGAATTTTTTAATTTTTCATACACACAAGCAGATATGCTCCTTTTTGTTTTACCATGAGAGACGAGTTTGAATATTTTTAGTGCATCGTCACAGAATTCAGGAAACTGTTTGAGCAAATCAGCAAAAAACCATTTACAACGGTGCTCTAGTTCTGAAGAGGAGATTGAAGAAGAAGAGGGATAGGAATGGATAAGCTCTAGTCTAGACAGACCGATTCCAAAACTGGCGTAGCGCGAATAACGAACGCCAATATTTTTGCCACTTTGAGCAACACCACTAACTTGAAAGAAAATGTTAACCATTACAGACATAATACTGTTCTGATAAAGAGCGCTAATATAGTAATAAAGAAGAAGAAGAAGAAGAAGAGCGCGGCCGCAATGTGATGACTGCGCTAAACGGCTACCAGGAGGAAACTGATATTTACGCAAGAAGAGTCTATCAACGTTTTTAACTTTCTATATCCCTTTGAGACGATCATTTCTAAGGAAAGAGGAGGAACCCAACAGATGTGGGATCAATGATCTCAATCAATAATAAACAGTTTTTCAGCATCAAAGAATTTTATTGGTGAAAAAGATTTTTGCAAAAAATTTCTCAGTTAAATTTATTTACGAAGATAAGATTAAAATTTCGAATCTTTTTATTAGTAAACTACATACACCGGTGATGCTGAAAAAAAGAGGAATCGCTGGGCCTGGGAGGAACGAGAAACTCCCAGATCTTCTTACCAAATTTTGCACCGAAAAAAAAGGTTTCATTATTATAGATCAGTATTGCCAATGTAATTTACAACTTGAGCTTGTATAAAAACTAAAAACGGAAAATAAGATACTACCGCACTCCTGTAAGTAGACTCTAAGTTTATGTTGTTTGTGACCTCTCTTTTTTCAATTTAAAAAAAAAAATAAAACTTTCTTTACGATTTTTTTCTCAAATCTTGTATTTTGAAAAGAACATATATGGGACAAGAAAACTTCGCGATAGGCGCCAACCGAAGAACCGAAAAAAATGAGGAAAGAAAACATCGGTTCATTATCTATAATCGTTACCATAAAGGGGTGGTACATGACAAATATTCGCAATCAGAATGTTTTCAAGTAGGATAAGAAACAATATATTTTAGGACCTCAGCTGTAGTTAAGGTTAAATTTAAAAATTTGGCTATTCGGGACTATTCAGCCATTCATTTATCGAAGATTTTAAAGACCGCGTTAAGGTCGCCTTTTTTTGCTTTCACAAGTCGAGTGAGCCATCCACCTTCGTCCGTGTATCCATAAAGCATCATTCTCTCAATAGATAGGGCAATAAGAGCATCCTCCGCTTCTATGACAAGAAGTTGACAAACTCGTGAATCCCATAAAATACAAGCAAACATTTTTTTTTATCAAGGATTAATTACCTGATGCGGAACGAGGAATAAACGTTTCATCGGACAGGATAGGTTTTCCAGTAGACGATTCGACGTTGCTTTCGATTGGTCCTAATTTGAAAATCATGCCATCATCGTCATCTTCATCATCGTCGTCTTCATCATCGTCATCATCGGAATAGCCTTGCATAGCGCTATCAGTTTCAATGACAGTATTAGTTGGTTCTTTCGGGTAGATCCCCGTCTTGAAGCTGGTTGGCAGCAGGGCGGGTGGAACCCCATCTGGCGAAGATTTGGTAATACGAGATTCATTCAAAATACGAATGATATCGGAGTGGTGCTTAATTTCAGCGTCCTGTTTATTCATTCTAGTTTCCATTTTCTCTAGCAAACCTAGAATATGTGCATCAGGGCCATACTTGACGTCCTTATTGGCACCTAGATAACGAAGATAAATGAAGATATGGGTATTGATTTGAAGCTCACAATAAGATTAAATTGAACAGCTTACTTAGCGCGCTCTCTAGAACTTTAATACGATCAGATAGACGGAGAATCTCAGCATCCTTTTGTTGAATCGTAACTTTAAGTTTCTCTTGGATAACCTGGTCAATTAAGAGTTAAAAAAGATAATATCGTAATGCGTAATAACTATTTTGCCTCCAAAGAATCGCTAGAACTCTCCAATGGCCATTCTACGGTGGATAAACCTATTTCTACATTTGTAATCATTATTGCTTTCTTGTGATTCAAATGAATCAAAGTGTATAAATCTGTCCATGTATCAATCAAGATGTTGGTGCCTTTTGCATCTGTTTTTTTTAAGTATGGTACATATTTTCATGTTTGTTTAAAGAACGGTAGTTGATACTTTAAAAAAAAGTAATGTACCTGTAAAGACAAGATACTTGACATCCTTTTTCAGAGAGCCGAGCAGCTTTTCAAAACAGCCTGTAAATCTCCAACCAATCCATAGCAATGAGGGCTCCGTTTCCAATAAAGATGAGTGGATTGAAAACTCAACAAAATGGGTCGAATTATTGCAGCTATTGTGAGCAATCCTATCGATTTTAAAGACGTAATTGCAAGCCATTTGTAAAGTTTAAATAACAGCTCCTATTTAATTCTGCTACCACACTCAACTGCTGCCCATAATAAACTAATATTTTTAAAAAAAATCATCTTCTCCCTCTTCCATCAGGTACGAATTTGTTCTGACGAAAGAACGACAACACGACGACATTTCTTATTACTCAACTCAACTCAACTCCCTAGATAATATTTCTGGGAAGAAAAAAAGGCTAAAATATATTGTTTTCGTTTTTCCCAAGGAAAATATTTCTATGAAGATGGTCCAAGGGAATTGGTCTTTCTCAAAACAATTTACTTTGATCAATTACATTTCCCCAGAATTTTAAACGTCTCCCATTTATGCAACTATATATATATGGTACGACGAATTTCACACGAGAGTTAGAATAATATAAGAAGAAAAGAAAAAAGAACGTACAGCACTAGTCAGACAAACCAATTCAAAACTATATAGCGTAACGCGAATAGCAGACGCAAACATTTTTCGTTAATTTATTAATTATCGCCTATTATTTTCCAAGAATTTCAGTATATGCGTTTTTCAAAACTTCGTGTATAAATTTTTTTGACAAACTTTAGATCAGCTTGCAAATTTTATAGGAAAATTAAATAAACTGCTGCTGAAAAAAGTGGATTTGTTAGCGGAACGGGAAATCCACCCTCGGAAGTAAAAGCTCTGCTCCGATTACCAGCGTCTTCTGGTTAGATGGGAGAACCAGTGTAACTTAGCTGAAGTGTAGGTTTATAGTGAGCCACTTTTACACGATTCTATAATCTAGTCTTTATCAATATAACCAAAATAAATTAAAAATAAAAGGATAAGTTACGGAAATACCAATTCCATCAGTCGCGCAGCTGCGATCCAACGAAGGATTACGCAGTTATAAAGCTACCACATTTCAAGCATCTGTTGAATTTAATTAGCTAGAGAATAAAGCGAAGCCATCAAATAAAAAAAAACTAATGGATTTGATGGACCCTTTAATCAAAATCAGATAAATGTTGTAAAACAAGTATTCTCAACTAGTTCAACTTGATGTATTGCTCTTAAAAAAGCGTAACCAATCAGAATCGAATATGTATAGCACGCTTGCGTCCGTAATAATACATTTATTATGCAGTTTGAAACGCAAATTTTTAGCGGATCAGGATGAGTTACCTTTAAGGGCATTCAAAACTTTAGTGATGTCGCCTCCTTTCATCTCTAAGAGCCGAGTGAGCCAGCCTTCTTGAACTTGCAATTCCATAGCTATCATCATCTTCTCTAAAGCAGCACCAATCAAGTCCCACAAATAAAATAAAAAATATTTACAATAATACATGTAACTAAATCTAAAATCAGTATTACCAGATGGTTGACGAGGAACTTTGGTCTCTTCTTCCGTGCTGTTGAAGCTTCCATGAGCGGATAATGAGCTGAAATACGATGAGGAATTGAACGATTCTCCGTCATCTACCAGTGCCCAACTGGTATCAAATCTAGTAGATGCTAATCCTGGAACAGTTCCATCCAAATGGAGGATATCTTCCACGGTTTGCTTCTTCTCCAGAAGGGACGATGGGTGGCTGTTTTCATCGCGCGTAAGTCTATCAACTACGCGACGTAGTTTGGCACCCTGCTCCTTGGTTGTGACCTCCAAAGCTTCTAATTTTTTCAGCAATATCGGTGGAATTGCATCGACCTTTTCCTCCACAATCACCTGCTCGAAAAATTCATTTATAATTGTGCGTACAAAGTTCAATTAAAACAAAATATTACATTCGGCTTTGAAGTGAGAATAATGACGTGCCCAGGATCTTCAGGAGGATGAGTGCCATTAGTGGTGCACTGGCCGCACAGATTATAATTGGGCCCGCATTGAAAACATTCGTACATGTTACCGCTGATGCTGCTACGGCAATCGACGCACTTTCCAAGATGATTAATTTTACCAAGAACAGAGTCCAAGAACATTGTGATTGGGTAAATCAATTCTTTGAAGTCATCCTGTTTCCATTGAAAATAGTTTGCAGAATTCTTCATTCCGCAAACATAGCCCTGAAATTGAAATTTCGAATTCATTGATTTTAAAATCGTGAATTAAAAAAGGAGAGCCAATAGTTTTACCGTAGCGGATGAATGGAAAATAAAGGAATGCAGTGGATAATCATAGCGATCTTTAAATTCTTTCGATAAGTATTCGTCCATCACCATGGATAGATCCCCGTATTTAGCAACATCCAGGTCAAAAATTCCCATTTCTCTGTTTAAATTGCTATTCGAGTCAAATTCACACCATTAACTCGCGTAGCATCCATGATGACGAAGCTTAAATTTCCTTTAGCCTCTTGATCGTTGTTTTGTCTCTTCCTGACTACGATTCCGTCTTAGACAGTGTCGCTGGTGGTCATCTGCGGAGCGCTATCTTTATAGCCACCTTGAAGATATGTTGGGTGATGTTTTCCATAAAGATTTCTCCTTCGTGATCGCTGTAGAGCAAGTGGCGGATTCCATCAGGTTTTGGCGTAATGACGAAAGGTTCAGTAGTGAGTTGTTTATATTTCTCAAGTCCTGTCTCCTGTGTGACAGGCCAGTTGACAGGGAAGAAGTTGAAAGAACCGTGATTGAAGTGAGCCAATTTTACTTGCAACTCTTTGAAAAATTCTGTGTTTCCTTCAAGAGATATATATGCCATCAATGTGCCCGCCGTCTTGTAGAATGGAACAGAGCTGGGATAAATTCTGGCAGCAAATGGTCCAGTTGAATAGCTCCTAATAATAATAAAATCCAGTAAAAGTTAAAATTTTTACAGTTATTGTAATATCTATTGGAGACAAAGTAAAAATATATAACATGCATCTATCAAAAAGAAAATATTAAATAAGCCTACCGTCGTAAAACCCTAGGCGTTGAATAACTTGTAGTGTTAGGCTTGTCTCTCATATTAGGGTACTTGGTAGAATTTTCAATGCCAGAAGAACGTTGACGCCACCATCCATTGAGGGGCATGTTAGCTTCGTTATTTTCAACTTATATTTTTTAAAGTAGAAGCGTTGCTCTAAATAAGATGAGACCTCGCGAAAAGCATGACATCGATTTATTTGACAGGTTTACTGCTTGTCTAGACTCAAGAAAAATAAACAAGCAGATGTTACCAGAAATAGCAAAACTTTTTTCTTGTGCTCATTTTTTATGCAGTTATTTATGAAATTAGTAAATAGTATTTATTATTCCTATTTATTTGATTACTCATTTCATAATTATAATTCCACAGTCAATCGTTGAAGGGTTTCATTGATCCCTTATGAAAACAAACAAACTTAAGCAAGTAGAAACAGAAGGTAAGATACTACTACTTCATGATTTCGACTATATAGCTTACTGCCTCTCTCTTTTTTCTTGTTTAAGTCACTTCCTATTTTAAAAATAAATTCAATTCAAATTTTAATTTCCTTCTCACTTTTTTATTTCTTGGTTTTGCAAAAACCAAGAAGGTCAAGGAAAATGAAGAATATTAAACTCGCATATCAGCTGCAATACCGGTAACAGCGCATGCGCAAAGACAATTATTTTGATGATGTGTAAAAATTTTGCGATTACTTTTTCGGATTTTATTTATTTATAAAGAAAATTTTGATTATGAATGAAATAGAAACCTTACATGTGAATCTTTTTCTTTAGATATGATCATTTACTTATGGGTGTGCCTGTTATGCAACTTTTAGACATTGTTTAGAATAAGTGACATTTTTTCCGATTAGCAATGTAAGCGCTGTTTATTCTCAGTCCTGTGTGTTACTTATCTTCTACGATATAACGACAAGTTTTACAAAACATTTTCATTAATTTCCATTATCTCGGTTAAAAGAGTAAATTACACGTTATTATAAATACTGTCCACAGAAGAGAAATGAGAAGTTTCGGATGATATTGAAATCGGAACGAATTTTCCATAAAGAAACAAATGAACAATTATCATTTTCTGAGTTTGTGTCTGAAGGCTGATAAAAAATATTGTTACTTCAAGAATATAATGTCGCTCATCATCTAGTTTTTTTCATAATCATCCAAATAATTTAAGGCTTCTTCTTCCTTCCGGTTGATCTCATCGATGACGTAGCCACAACTTATTTGGACGAGCCTCTTCTTCAAACGGCTCAATTCGACGATCCGGAAACTTTGCTCTTTCTTCAGATTCTTCATTTGCAAGGCATCGGCGGACGGTAATCCATTCTCAGCTGGAATGTGCTTCAAGGAATCCAACTCGGCTCGCATTAGCGCCAGATTTCGTGAATTTTCCGCCAGTTCCTTTTCCAAATCGCCACTCCGGGCCATGAAATCGTTGACCTCTTTCTCTATTTCGACCAACTTCACTTTTACATCAGTAAGATCAGCCTCCTTCTGCTGGATCAGCTCTCCAATCACGGATGTATTAGAAGAAGAAAGCTCCAGCTTTATTTTCTTGTTGACGATGACTTCTTTCAAGGGTTTTAGCTCCCTTTTCAGTTCCATTTTCTGGCTAGTTAGCTCCTTAAGACGTTGTTGGGCGCGTTCCTTGAACTCGGTCAAGACAGACTGCTCGAGTGAATGACCTCGCTCCTTCATTTCCATCTCTTTCATAGCACGGTGGAGCTCGTCCGTCCTCCTAGCGCGAGACATCAGCATCGCGGGACCTTCGTTTTCTTTCAAAACATTTGCATGAGTAACCAGAACTTTATGGGCTGTGCGGATCTCTTCGATTAATTTCTTCATCTCCATCCGACAAATGATTTCTTCTTTTTGTAGTGTTTCTCGATCATCTTTTGAAATAAGTTATTATTTTTTAAATTTATAAGTTTCTTTAGGTTGTTACGAAATAGATATTACGTTGTAAATCGGGGGGAGACGACGGTGCCTCATCTGCATTAGTGGACAGATTGTCCTTTTTAAAATTTGGAGGTTCATCGGAATCGCCGCCTAAAGCCATAGACGAGAAATCATATAATTAATACAAGAACGGTAAACAATAGCATTTTCCTTGCACCTTGTTGAGGGGGAATAGAAACATTTCTCAGCAGAAGAGAATTTTGGGAGCTAGTAGCTTGAAACTCGGTAGACAAGCTCGTCATAGCCTTGTAAATAATTTGAAATGAACATTTTTAACAATTTTAAAGTTTTAATTTTTGTTTACTTGGGTCACTTTGGCGTAATGATTTATAATGAGGTTTTGGCGAGTGCAATGCGGGCAAATCCACTTCACACTGTCGGCATCCATTCGTTTGTTCTCGGCCGGAGTAATGCCAACGCAGGAGCCGTGGAGCCAGTCCTTGCATCCATCGCAGCACACCATGAAACGGTTCCCGACAGACTGGCGGCAAATACACCATAGCTTCGATTCATCCTCTGTTGGTTTTGAATTCCCGCCTTCCTAAACGGGGAAATCCAATTTTATAGAGAAATAACTAATTTAAAAGTTGTTTTAAAAGTCTTTGCTACAATGCCATTCGTTTCTTTTGTTGGTACTACATTTCCATTCGCCTTTATAGAAAATAAGGAGTAAAGAATGTATATTGAAACCTATTAATAATAAAACTTAAGAAATTAGACCTTGGCTGGAGATGCCGCATTCTTGGGAGGAGAGTTATTCTTGTGATCGACATACGTCACTTTAAAGATCTTGTTCTTTTTCTCTGAATGATCAAGTTGGATGTGGTTTAATATTAAATCAGTGGATTTGGTAGTGAAAGTGCAAAACGAGCACTTGACTGAGAGATTCCTTGAGTGAAAATGTTCGTGAAAGTTTAATAGCTTATCCGTGAGTTCGACCGATAAGGACAGTACCGGCAGATCAAGGAACCAACAATCGGCCTTTTTGTCAATAAGAGAACTTTTCTGCAAAAAATAATAAAATGTGGGAAATTGAACATTATAAAGAGCTTGATTTGTGTAAAATTAATTAAATTAATAATCAGCGGATAACGATAGATTTTTTTACATTATTATGCAAGAATTCATTCAAATATGTTGTTAATATGTCAGTGGATATAATAATAAGACATTCTATAATATACAAAACATATTCAATTATATTTAGGCTCATACCGCGGATTCTTGGAAGTGTGAGCAGTGTTGGTCATTGATTGAGGCTGAACAAGGCTAGCGCCCAATGAAGAAGGCAAATCACTTGTTAAAAGTGTCAGCTTAGGATAGGCCATGATGTTTCTCCATGTGAATCAAGGTGATTACATTTGAATGCACTGTATAGAAAACAAATATTTTAAAACAAAATAATGACAATAATCCGTGAGTAAATATGCCGACTATATTATTTAGAAGTAAGTTAAGTCAGTACCTACAGGAACTCTGGTGGCTTCATCGACGTTACGCAGGACGGTCTCTTAGGAATTTCCGATGACGGAAAATAGTCTATTGCGTATACCTCGAATACATCAGAGTCATTGAATCACAACGTGTAAGGTGGAACAGTCGTACTGGGCCAAGACTGGCTTAAACTGAGCAATAAAGTGAGCAATGAGCATGATTTATTGGTAAACGGAATAGAACGCGAAACAAAATTAGCAAAACGTAACTGACGTTGCCAAGTTAAAAGTTCGCTTAGTAGCAGACAACACAAAAAAAAATTTCAAGGAAAAATGTAACCTTTGATGTAACGATGAAGAATTTTTTAATTTTTTTTTCTCTTCAATACAATATCAATTCATTCTGCTCTCGTGTATTAGAAAGGGAATCTCTCATTACCATAAAACATTACTACCGCACAACAGCGATCCTTCCGGCTTTCATCCAGTGACCCAGGTAGGCAGGTAATTAAAACTGCGTAAGAGGAAAAGGAATATCAATTATCACGTCATTCAACGGAATACTCGTATTAAGAAAAAAATGTGAGCTCTATTATTAATAAAAAAGGAAGCTACCTTATCTCTGGGAAGACCAATTTTCATAGTTGCTTACTGCTATTAATTAGATGAGCTTTGCAAAGGCAGAACATCGAGGGTAGATTTATAACATGTGAAAGGAAAATTATAGAAATCTTCTTTTTTCTTTTACTTGTGAAATAAATCATAAATAGTATTTAGTACTGGTCCTATTTTTTTAATGACTCCTAACATAATTCTAATATCACAGTAAATTGAAGGATGGTCACAGATTTGGTGTAATGGTTTTATTAATCCCTCACGAAAAAAAACAATTCTAACTTTCGAAAGTAGGAACAGAACAATTGGTGTAATGGTTTTATTAATCCTTCACGAAAAAAAAACATTTCCAACTTTCGAAAGTAGGAACGAAAGTGAGATACTACTATTTCAAGGTGTCAATTTTAGCTCGCTCACTCTTCGTGTATAAAAGTCGTTTTCGATGTTAAAAATAGATAACATTCAAAATCAAATTCTCCTCTTATTTTTTTATTTCTTGTACTCCAAGTGTTTTTAATCTGGTATTGCGTAAAAGAGGAACAAAGAAAATCCAAGATAGGAAACTATAAGAAAAAAAGAAAGTATGGAGGTTATCTAGTTTTATCATTTGTAAAAATTCATCAAGAATAGTAGATGATATGAATGATGATATTCCAACAGTCAACAAATACGAAAAAAACTCCCAATATAAAAAAATTACTGTAGTAATAGCGACGAATTGCTATTTCGATGTTTGAAATATATCGCCGTTTACTTTATGGAACAGAAAAAGCTTGAGCGAGCTATAGTTTCGGAGGGCTATAGCTTTGATAAAATTCTCACTATCTCAAGAGTCGAGTCCTTTCAATTTGAAAGAATAGTAAATTAGTACATCCAATGCTGCGTCTACAATTTTTGATTAGAAAGATGTGGACAATCTATATCAGTATCTGCGGCGGAGGATTTTGAAGACCTTGTCGATGTCTCCTTTTTCCACCTCCAAAAGTCGAGTGAGCCAACCACCTTCGTCCGTATATCCCATGAGCAGCATCCTCTCTAAAGAGGCATCTATAAGGGCATCTAAAACAAAAAAATTGATAATACAGGGAGTATCTTAAGAAAATGCATGCACTTAATTATATTTAAATTTACCTGGGTGACGATTAAAGTACGTTTCTTCGGATGGAATAGACTTTTCAGCAGAACCTGATCTCATATAGACGCCGTCTTCATCATCTTCATCGTTGTAATCTTCATCGTCGTAATCTTCATCGTCATAATCTTCTTCGTCGTTATCTTCTTCGTCGTTATCTTCTTGCTTACCGCTTTCAGTCTTCAAGACGTTAATTGCCTCTTTCGAAGGTGTCGTCGTTAAGACATTTGTGGGCAACGGGAGCGAAACAACTTCTAACGAAGAATTAGAATCAGGAGATTTATTCTTATAAATACGAAGGAGGTCGAAGTGGCGCCTTATTTCAGCGTCTTGTTCAGTCATTGTAGTTTTGACTTTCTCCAACAACTCTATAAAAGGTGTCAACATAGAGACATTTAAATTTTGCGATTGATCTTAAGATATTATTTAACTTACGAGTTGCGTTTTCCAGAGCTTTGACGTAATCAGAGAGACGTCGAATCTCGGCATCTTTTTGTTCAATCATAGTTTCTACTTCCTTTTGGTCAGTCTGATAAACCAATAATTAAAACCAATATTTGAACAGGGAATAAAATAAATATACTTTACCCCAGAAGAACTTTTCACTGGCCATTCAAAACTGTAGAAAACTAATTCTACAATAGCTACTCTCGATTTTTTCTTATTCAAATAGATTATGTTGTATAAATCCTTCCAGGTATTCATAACCGTACCCGCTCCGTTTGATTCTGAGCGGGGTTTTATTTCAAAAGATTTTAAACATTTTATCAATCAACATAAAGAATATTTGTTTAAAAAATACCTATGAAGATGATGACATTTTCATGATTCTTCAGAGAACCGAGCAGCCTTTCGAAGCGACCTTTAAATTTCCAATTAAGTTGTAAAGATGAAGGGTGCGATTTCAATAAAGATGAGTGGATGGAAAAATCAACGAAACGGGAAGTACTAAGGTTGCTTCGAGCAATCCCGTTGATTTTGAATACAAAATTGCAAGCCATTCGTAAAGCAGGTTTAAGAAAAATTATTCAATCCAGCTTCGTCCTACCACACTTTCCTGCTGTCCAAAGTAAACTGCTGAATAATCTGCTTTCTTACATATAGTGGACCAAATACGTATTTGGCGAAAGGACGATAATACAACGATGTTTCTTGCTAAATTCCGGTGAAGGTTATTTCTTGGAAGAAAAAATTGAAAGGCTTAAAAACAATTTTTTTGTCCTTTTCAAAGAAACGATAGCTATCAGAACAAAAATGACCCATGGGAATATTCGTCTCACACAAAACAAAATCATTAATCGACTTCCATGAATTTGATTGATTGTATTTTTGCAAGAATTGAAAAGGTAAATTTTATTTACATCCTTGGAATTTTAAAAGTAAAATTTGAAATAGAGTAATTCGAGAACGGTGATAAGAAAAAATATTACTGTTTAAATTCGTATTTAAAAGTAGGGAAATAGGAGAACAAATGAGAAATCCCCGTTTGTAAAATTGCGCTAGTTTTATTTATAAATGAAGCTAAGCGATAGGTCTGTTATAAGGTCCAAGTTCGGAAGTGTATTGCAAAATTTTAAAAGGGGTGTAAAAACATTAGCATTACATGAACTGCGACACAACAAAAGATAAGAAAAGTGGTAGTTTAAAATTAAAGCAAGAAAGTTGATTTTTAAGTTGAAGCTTCATAAATGTGGATATAACTGCCATAATTGCGGCTGACGTCGCTGACGAAGGTCGCTCATTACTGAATAATTAAGTGTTAACGCATTAAGTGTTGTACATCAATGCTGATTATTTTCCACAAATCAATTTTGTCATGGTAATATACGTACATTCTAAAAGGGGGTAAGGGCATTCAAGACATCATCGATGTTGCCTCTCTTAACCTCCAAGAGCCGACTGGGCCAGCCGCCTTCGTCCGAGAATCCCATATCCAGCATATCTTTCAAGCCTGCTTTAATCAAGAATTTGTATGTTGTGCTACGAAGAAAATGATGTCATAAAATAAAATAAAATATTTAAATGGAAAAAATACATACCAGCTTGAGATGAGGTACGCTCATTTTTGTTGAGAATATCGGTCACAGCCCAAACGGCTTCGGAATTATTGGAAGATTCCTTGATTCTGGCGCCGTCTTCATTATCTTGGTCGATCAGGTTAATCACGCCATGTCCATCTTCTTCGACACCATCATATAAAGTAATATTCAAGACACTTTGCTGAGCTTTAGCAACAGAAATTTCTTCTAGTTGGATCATGGTATCGATGGTGAATAGCTCTGGAATGTCAGGTGGAGAAGTTTTAATCGGAATCGGCGGCTGATCGATATAAAAAAAATTGCAATTCAGTATGCGTACCCTGTTCCTCTGGAGAAACAAATAAGACTTTGTTTACTGGATTATTATTGAAGGATTGAAAACTTACGTGAATCTTCTGTATGGTTACTGAGCGATCCGACAAACGCTTCACTTCGACGTTCAGCTTTTTAATTTGTTGGTCCTAAGATTCTCAAGAGGATTTCAAGTGCGTTAACAAGGCTCTATCAGATTAAGAGAAGGATAAATACACATCTATAATAAATTATAAAGTGAGTTACGGTAACTCACGTTTGCATGAGTAACTAGAACTTTATGGGCTGTGCGGATCTCTTCAATTAATTTCTCCATTTCCATCCGACAAATGATTTCTTCTTTTTGTAATGATTCTAGGTCATCATTTAAAATAAGTTTAAAATATTATTTTTTTTAATATTATTTATAAGTTTGTTTATATTGTCACAAGAGATATTACGTTGTAAATCGGGGGGAGACGATGGAGCCTGAGCTGCATTAGGTCATCGGAATCGCCGTCTAAAGCCATTGAGGAAAACAATTCACAATTAATTAATAGGAAAAAGAACGGAAGAGACTTTTTAAATATTTACTGTAGCCTAACTGCTATTATAAAAAATTCAAAAACAGTATATTTCACAATTTCAGATAACCTAGCGGTTATAGGCTAATATCGCGTCTCGTAAAGAATTGTAATGAGTAAATAGCTACCCTGTTACTATTAAAAGTGCGGTATACCGTGTTGAATCCGAACAACACATCCACTGGTTTGCTCCTGTACATTAAAATACACTTTACATATATACACATACAGTATATCTCGACCGAAATCCCTACAGAATTACAAATTGCAGAATAAAGTAAACAACTGTTAAGAAGTCTTCATACTGACACGGGGATCCTTGAGTAGGCCTAATACACGATCAAGTTGTTCTACAAAATTAAATAAAGAACTTAAAAATAATTTATTCCTTATTGCATAAAGAATCCGAAGCAAAATCTTTATTTATTAGACAGGCATAATAACTGAGAACTGTAAAGAGATCCGTTTTTTAAAGAAAAAAGTTTGTATTTAGGTTTCCGTGCTCAGACATTCAAACTACTTTTGAATTACATTTAAAAAGAAGACATTAACATTATGTTCATGAGGATTGAAACGAATAGTAACCACTGTTTGATGGTTTTCTCTATGAAGTGGCAAGTCTAAACATTATTCATAAGTTTAGGAATTGAAAATGACTCCCCGGATAAATCCGTCACGGATTCCTTCACCCTGAGGGTAAGATTCGGTGGAAGAAGAACCGAATCGGAAGTGGACTCCTTGAGTAATAGCCCAGGTAGAAGCGG
Organism: Chydorus sphaericus; assembly: GCA_030141595.1. Classification (NCBI taxonomy): domain Eukaryota; kingdom Metazoa; phylum Arthropoda; class Branchiopoda; order Diplostraca; family Chydoridae; genus Chydorus; species Chydorus sphaericus. The sequence goes on from CM057929.1 coordinate 3,614,701, forward strand.
TACCTGATAAATAACAAAACAAGTTATAAAAAAATTATTTAGTTTCAAAAATAAGGCGTTTAGAGATATTTATCCATTTACCAAGTGGATAGTAGCCGGGCCGATTGAGAACAACATGAATACGGTATTCTCGATTACGTTGGACATAGACAGGGCGATCAAAGAACACGTCCAGTGTTGAGCTTCGAGAAGAACTACCACTGAAATGAGTGTAAGTCAACCTGGTCCCATCTTCATCTAACAAATGGCAATAGAGCAGCTCCGTGTAGACTCCCGAACCAGGAACATTAGCCGGCGGATTCTCTGGACGACTTAAAAAAAGAAAATTAAATATAGAGCAAGTTACGTAAATGGAAATAAAAATGATTTACTTTAAGCCTTGGGAGGAGATGACGATGCCCTGGATGCAGATGTTTCGGTTCACAGAGAGAGTGACTGTGGCATCCAGGATTCCCGCATTGTGCACGAGCATCTCACCTTCCACCCTCCGGAAGCAGTAGACTCTCTGATTAGCCGCAGTCGACAAGGAAGTACCGGCTGAGGTGGAAGAGAGGGAGTAAGCTCCATTCGATCCCGGGCCAGTTGAAGAGCATGAAGGACCGTGGCTGTGTAATGAAAAGAGTTTAAATTATTTAGCAATATTATTGTACTATGCGTAAATTGATAACTTACGTTGGAGAAGAAGTATTGCGACTAGAGCTACCGGCATCATCTACGCCATGGTCGAATCGACTGCTGCCACGTCTCGGCTGTCTAGACAAGGACAGTTGAGTGGGCATGGGCCATTTATCACGGCTACCTATATTCATCACGATATCCAAGCATTCACGCTCAGTGAGGATACCAGAACGAGCAGGAGAGGATGCAAACTCTTCTGTAGTCATGGATAAGAAACGGATCTGGTCGATCGTTGTATTAAGCACCTAAAAAATAATAGAAATTGTTAACACACGACCAAAATAATTATTTTATCGTTTCATATAAAAAAATTATACCTGACGCATGCTAGTTCCCGTGATTTTCATGTCTCTCAGACTACACTGACGGCTGGCCCAACGTTTGGCGAATTCAAAGAGCTCTAACTCACTGACATCGAGCAGATCCTCTTTCAGAATAATAAGCAAAGTTGACTCTGAGATTTCCTCAGCATCGGAATGACCCAAAGATTGCCGAGAATGTTCCCTTAGTACTGACAAACAGTTTGACTATTAAAATTAAAAATTAAAGAATTAGATTAGAAAATAAGAAATAAAGTTAAAATAAGAAATTTAATACTCTACTTTGAGTGTCTCATCTTCATACAAGTTGGCAAACTCCAGAGCTCTGCAAACATTTTCTGGTCCAAGATCAGACCACACGTATTGTGAACACCTGTCCACTAGTTTTGGCAGCATATACTTTCTGGCGGCATAACAAAGTTCAAGGGCTTGATCATAGGATCGTAGTTCCACTCTTTCTGTATAAATGTACCTGCAAACAATTAGGGAACAATCAATATGATGTTTCTGGAAGTGTAAGAATTTATACAAATAATTACTCAAGGAGATCTTTGAAGGCAGATGGCGGCAAATCTGAAATGGTGATAGGCATATTCTGGCCAACATTGCTGCTGCTAACTGCTGCTAGGGCCATTCCACCATAAAACATGGCCTCAAAGACTGGGCTTCTCATGGCTAGAAAGATTCTGTGAGCCTTGATGAGCTGCGAACATGCAAACACACGACATGAAAAAGAATTGAAGCATATAATTGCATAAAGAAAACAAAAAAAAATAAAATATACCTCTTTAACTTCATCATCACCGCCAACTAAAAATTCACAGTCGGCGTAGAGACTCGTCTCTAACATGTGCTTAGCACAAGCACAGTTGGTCATTTTAGCAATTTGCCAGTCCAAGATCACTGGTCCACAAGAGCTGGCCATTTTTTAAGAATACTAAGAATTTGGGCAATTTTCACACTGGTCAGTAGTGTTACTGGTACAATAAAGAATTGCCGAGTATATTTCCTTTTATTAAAACAATCAGAAATAATTTAATTTAGTTTAATAAAAAATGAAAAATAAACGTGATATACTGACAGCTAGACGCTAGAGTCTTGGGCTTGGGAGTTGGGTGTGACTATTAGGCGGGCTACCGGGCGCGGAGGGAGGTCTAAATTAAGCGGGGCTTACGTGGTGGAAAAATAAAAAAGGGACGTTGATCGTTTATTATAAAGCACGCGGAAACCTGCGCGAATAAAGTTCAAATTATATCAATAATAATTTTTTTTTAAGTCTCCGACCTGCTATCTGCATGGCCAGTATACCAATGCCGGGCAACTATATTTATATTTACCGCACATTTGTCATAAATTTTCGCACTGGGACGGGCGACCAAAGTGGTTCAAGAGGTCGGACAGGTTTTTGGCAGACCGTCGGACGAGTCGTAGAGGTTTTTTAGACCATTATTGAATAGTGACCGACCTGGTTGGAGTATTAGGTTAATATTTTAAACCGTTATTGAACACTGGTCGGAGTGATCGAAAATCGGTAAGTTAAAAAATGTTTCACTGTGGTGCGGTATAATATTGGTCGGCACAGCTTTCGATGCAAAAAATAATATATATATATATATATAATCAGTGGTCGCAGCTACGATTTATATTTAAACTAATTATAGCATTCCTGACTAATAGATTTTATAATTACAAATTTTTGAAAGTCTAGAATTTTCTAAGTGGTAGCATTTAATTGATGGTATTTTTAAAGTTAGTTTACTGCTCTTATATACACAATTACAACACATTGAGATAAAAATGTAAAAAAATGGTACTTTCGATTGCGAAGAATAAATTTAGTTATACGAATAGTAAACAATGCCTGCAAATTCCCTTCTCTATCTCGCTAGACCAATTTTTTTCAAAAACTTGCGTACTGCTCTGAATAATACGATGCGACCTTGCAAACTCTACAGTACTAGATACAACACGGCTCGCTGCCGAAAAGAAAATGGTAAAAATAAATATGCAGACGTTGTACAGAAATTACAGCCTTTTTTATCTTGTGCTTACTTAAAAAAGTCACTTATTTATATTAGTAAATAATATTAAGTATTTATTACTAGTAGTTCTATTTATTTTGATGACTCATCCCATAATTCTAATTTCACTGTGAATCATAGAATGGTCGCAAATCCATGGATTGTTCAATTGATTCTTCATGCAAAAAAATTTCCAACCACTAACAAGTAGAAATAGAAGGCAAGATACTACTACTTCAGGATTCCAAACAAGTAGAAATAGAAGGCAAGATACTACTACTTCAGGATTCCAACTAGCTCTCTCACTCTTCTTATTGTTAGAAAGACGCTTGACTCGCTTATTCCGATTTTAAAGGTTAATCAGTTCCAAATCAACTTTTCCTCTCATTTTTTTTTATTTCTTGTATCTTGAATCGCAAAAAAGAGAGCCAAGGAAAACACAGAATATGAAACTGTTGGAAAAAGCAAAATATAGAGAAGGAAATCTTGATTCATCATTTATGAAAATTAATCAGGGATCCTCATCAGGGATAGCCCATGATAAGAAATTTAAATATTCCAGTTTAAAAGAATTTCCATTAGAAAAAATAGAAAAAAAACAGATTACTATTTTGAAGTTTGAAATATGTCGCCGTATACTATATAGAGCAGAAAAAGGTTGAGCGAGTCAGCTTCAGAGGGCCAAAGATTAGATAACATTCTCATTAGCTGAAGAGCCGAGCCCTTCCATAGAAAGATGTGAATAATCTATATCAGTTGTAACCAAAGATTTTGAAGACTTGGTTGAGGTCGCCTTTTTTTGCCTCCAAAAGTCAAGTGAGCCAATAACCACCTTCGTCCGTGTATCCCATGAGCAGCATCCTCTCCAAAGAGGCATCAATGAGGGCATCTAAAATAAAAAGATGACAATTCCGTGAATATCTTAAGATTAGCGTAAATGTATTTTATTTTTCTATTATAGATAAGTTTACTTGGGTGACGAGGAAAATAGTTTTTTTCGGATAGGACGGATAGATTTTCAGCAGAGTAAACGCTGCTTTTCACGTCATCATCATCATCTTCTTGCATACCGCTATCAGTCGTTGTGACATTAGTAGGCAGCGGGAGAGAAATATCTTGTAACGAAGAACAAGAATTATTGAACATACGAATGATGTCAAAGTGGCACCTTATCTCGACATCCTGCTTAGTCATTCTAGTCTGAATATTCTCCAGCAAGTCTATAATAGGTGTAAACATAGAGACGTTTCTATTTTACGGTTAATATCGCTACCTAAATATTTTTCAACTTACGACTTGCGTTCTTCAAAACTTTTATGTAATCGGAGAGACGAAGAATCTCAGCATCCTTTTGTTCAATTGTAGCTTCAAGTCTATCCTTGTTATCAGTCTGATAATCAAATATAATTAATTAGGAACCATTACTTGCACAGGAATTCAAATAAATAGGCTACTTTACCCCGGAAGAATCAAGCTTTTAGCTCCTTTTGAATCTAGCTGATCAAAAGAAGATTTTTAGGTTTTTTTACCAACCAACTGAGATGATTTGTTTACAAATTACCTGTAAAGATGATCAGATTTTCATGATCCTTCAGAGAAACGAACAGCCTTTCAAAGCCCCTTTAAACTCCCAATCAAGTTTTAGTGTTGAAAGGGACATTTCCAATAAAGATGAGTGGATTGAAAACTCAACAGATCGGATAGATGTAAATGGGCTATTCCGAATAATCCCGTTGATTCGAAAGACAAAATTGCAAGCCATTTGTAATGTAAATTTTAAGAACAGCTACTATTCAATTTTGCTGCCACATTCGGTAGCTGCTCAGAGTAAACTACCAAATAACCTGCTACATTTCATGGAGCACAAATTTGATCTGGCTAAAGGACGATAATACAACGACTTTTTTTTACAATTCCGATGAAGATTACTTCTAAAAAGCAAAAAAGCTTAAGTCTATTTATTTGCTCTTTCCAAGGAAACGATTTAACTATTAAAAGAACAAAGATGTCCAAGGTAATATTGGTTTCACTCAAAAAACAAATCATTATGGTAATCGAGTTCCAAAAAATTGATGGAGGTAATCGAGTTCCAAAAAATTTATGGATTACATTTTCGCAAGAATTTAAATGTACATTTTATTAGCATCCTTGGGTTTTTTAAAATTCGTTTTTAAAATCTAGTAATTTTAAAATAATGGTAGGTAAAATATTGCTGCTTTATTCGTATTTTAAAATAGAAGAGAAATGGGAGAACAAATGAGAAATTAATGTTTGTAAAATTGCGCTTACTTTATTTATTAAATGAAGCTAAGGAGTGATGGTTAGTTATAATGAAATTCTGAATCAGGTGTGTATTGAAATTTTTTTTATAAGAATTGCAAAACTAACCAGTAGATGAACTGCGACATAATAAAAGATAAAGAGAAAGGTGGTTGGCCTACTATTTAAAAAAGAACAGTTGATTCCTAAGTTGGAGCTAAAAAATGCGGCTGAAATCGACATTAAAGCGGTTGACGAGGGTCGTTCCTTTAAGCGCATAAAGTTTTGTAAATTAACGCTAATTATTATCCATAAATCAATTTGTCATGGTAATATACATTCAGTCTAAAAGGGGGTAAGGGCATTCAAGACATCATCGATGATGCCTCCCTTCACCTCCAAGAGTCGACTGAGCCAGCCACCTTCGTCCGTGAATCCCATATCCAGCATATCCTTCAAACTAGCTTCAATCAAGAAATTTGCTGTTATGTTACAGAGTAAATGCTGTCATAAAATAAAATAAATAAATTTGATGAGAAAAAAAATGTATACCAGCTTGACGTGAGATAGGTCCATTTTTTATGAGAGTATCGTTCACAGCCAAAACGGTTCCAGAGCTATTGGAAGATCCTCCTGATTTGATTCTTTCGCCGTCTTCTTCGTCTTGGTTCGTCAGGTTGATCACGTCATATCCATTTTCTTCGACACCATCATCTAAAGTAGTATTCAAGATACTTTGCTGAGCATCAGCAACAGAAATTTCTTCCAGATGGAACATGTTATCGGTGGTAAATAGCTCTGGAACGTCTAGTGAAGGAGTTGCCATCGAAGCCAGCGGCTGTTCGATACTGAAAGTTTGCAATTCCGTTTGCGTATCTTTTTCCTCTGGAGAAACAAATAAGGCTTGGTTTAGTGAAAATGTTTCATTTGGAAATGTTTCAAAGGTTAAGGAAACCTACGTGAATCTTTTTCTGTGGTTACCGAGGAATCCGACAAACGCTTCACTTCGATATTTAGCCTCTTGAACTTATTAGTCGTAAGATCCTCAAGAGGATTCCAAGCTCGTTTAGCAGGCTCTATCAGGTAGAGAGAAGGGTGAATACACATACAAAAATGTTAAAAGCTATTTTACTCACGTAACTCCATCATAATTTCCATCTCTTCTAAGCGACGAGATAGACGACGAGTCTCACTGTTCTGTAATTTGATTTCGGTTTCCATTTTCTTCATGGATTCCGGCAGAACTAAAGTAGTTTTCGTAATGGACGCCTCCAGTTTCTTGGCCATGGTTTCTCGGTCAACCTAAATAGTAAAAATGAATTAAAAATTTAGATCTATGGAAGAAAACAGAAATATGGATACCTTGGAATTGATGGAGCAAATGATCATATGCTGAGGATGCTTTCCAGACGTGATGCAAGAGCCACAGAGATCGCAATCATCGCATTCGATACACTGGAATATGAAGTCGGTGATGTCATTGCCGCATTCGCGACAGCAACCGATTTTTTTACAAGCGGTACCATTTTCCGTGACGGCGGAACTCTTTGGTGGCCATTCTACGATGGCTAGCGGGATCGCAACTCCTGTCATGCATTTTTCTTTGTTGGAACAGACCAAGGCGTAAAGATCTCTAGCGGTATCTAGCAAGATCAAGTCACCATTCGAATCTGAAACCATCAAAAGGAATTTTAAATGTGTAAACGAATAGATTTGAGTCCTTTTTTAATTACCATGAGAAACGAGTTTGAATTTCTTTTGTGGATCATCACTGAATTCAGGAAACTGTTTATTCAACCCAGAAAACAGTGTTCCACAACACCACGCCGAAGGTTGTTGATTCGCCGAATGAATCAGTTCTAGATGATAAGAGCTAATAGCGAAACTTGAATAACGTGAATAACGAGTGCCAATATTACTGCCGCTTTGAGCGACACCGTTAATTTTGAAGAAGATATTGACCATAGGATAAGACATTTCGAATTGGTAGTCACACGCTCAAGTTTCAATAGTCTCTACTACAATAATGTGACAAGACTAGCCTGCGCACAACTGGACACTGGTTCGTGTTAAACGATGCCCTTCGCAAAGTTGGCTAAGCGATACGAATCTGCCAACGTTTCTCCCCCAGCATAATGATAATGTTTTTTCTAAGAAAAAAAAACTGTTTTCAAGAACCGAGGCCAGTAAATGGCTTCTAAATAACAAATCGTTAATCGAGTTCTAAGATTCTAGTCAACTACATTTCCCCAAAGTTTCCAAGCAAAATATATATTAATTGACTTTGGATTTATAACTTTTTTATTACTGTGATGACTAATGACTACATTTAAGAAAATAAAATTGCGATCTTCAAGTTTTATTTTACAGTCACAAACAAAAATATTCTGGATTGAACAAATTGGATAACTTTTAGAGAGCTTCCTGCAAGAAATTAGAACACACGAACAAGTAAAGAGGTTTAAAGATTCGTAATAGCCTACGTTTACAAGAAGATGGACGCACAGATGGGACTGGAAATTCTTTGTTAAGCATAACTAGGGAAACAAAAGGTAAAAATGAAACAATTCACCCCAAATTAAAAATACGGTAAAACGGCTCAATGAGAAGTGGAGGATTTTCCAAACTATAACAATGTCACCCCTCCTTTCAATTCTTCGTGTCCAGTGAGCCGTCTAATCGTATTGGAATCCATGGCATCACCTCTTTCGCTGGCTCGATCCATCAGTGAATCTAAATAGGAATTAAACAAAAAATGGATTATTGATCTACGTTTATCAGGGGTAACTCTTCTTTAAAATAATTTACCACATTGAGGTAGATTTCGTTCGTTGCAGCTGAGTAAATGGATGTGATGAATAAGCTGGTTCCTCCACGATCCATACGCTAGCGGAGCTGTTGGTGCATCCCGATTTGAAGCCTTCCATTTCGGAATCCAGGCTATTCAAGCTGACGATGTCTCCTTGTAGGTAATCCTTCGGTACTGCCCCAAGAAGTGATGGATTGCTTGTTTTCTCGGATGATAACAAGGAGTCATTTTCATCATCCGACGAGATGGCAAGCAAATCTAGCATATCTTTTAGATGGCTAACCAGTTTCTGCTTTCGGACCGACTTTTCTTTGGGAGTAGAACTCCGGAAAGGATTTGTCGATGAGAAGACTGAAACGTCGTTTGATCCTATAATAAAATTATATGAGACCGAGTAAACTTTACAAGTTTAAAATAGGGAACTTACGACGTTCTACTCCAGCAGTTGCGTAACATTGTTCGCTGCCTTCAAGTTCTGGATTATCCCGTAAATTCCGTGCGTCAGGATTCGAGTCTCGTCAAGGAGACACCTGTTAGAAATGTACTTTGTTAGGACTCTAACTATATATATATATAACCAAGATGACAATCAGAGTAAAGTGACACAGAACACAGATATCAATGTACAGACCAAACTTTATTCAATAAGCACTGCACACCTTTAGTACCTTACCAGACGGCGTCCACCACAAGAATAATTCCCACAAGATCAGGTGAAGGGGGACAACAGGAAATAGGGTGAAGGGTGAACACACACGGCATCTGGTGGTGAATATTGACACTGGAGTTTGACTTCCAACACTCCCCCTCAAACAGAAGGTGTCTAATAGTGAAGGCAAATAAAGAGAGAGTCTTAAGTCCGATTGCTTGTACATGAAAGAAAGGTAACATTTAGAAAGAAAAAATAAACAACCAGATAACCAGTCACACTGTCCAGAGAAATAATCTAATCATCACTAGTAGCAATTACACCCATACGGTCACGGAGAGCAGCTAAGCGGGGTCCTGGTAGAGCCTTGGTAAAAGGATCTGCAAGCTGGTCCTCTGATGGAATGTACTTGGTGTCAATCTCTCCTAGCTCCTGTTGGTCCCTCACATAGTAGTACTTGGTCTCTATGTGCTTTGTCTTCTGATGATACTCTCCATTCCTCACTAGCTTCAGGGCACTCATGTTGTCTCCGTATAGTACCATTGGTCCGGGTTGCCGTAACTTGAGCTCATTGAGTAAGCGTAGGAGCCAGACTGCTTCCCTGGAGGCCTCTGACATCGCGACGAATTCAGCCTCTGTGGTTGATAAAGATGTGCAGGTCTGTTTCCGACTGGCCCATGACACTGGTCCCCCATTGAGCAGGAACAAGTAACCCGAGGTTGACTTTCTCGAGTCCGGATCCTCCGCGAAATCAGCATCGGAGTATCCTACTAAGTTGTTAGGATGGGCAGATGTACTGTAACAGAGTCCAAGCGTCGATGTTCCGGACAAGTACGCAAAGATCCGCTTGATTGCGCTCCAGTGGGCTGGTCCAGGATTCTCACAGAATTTTGATACTTGACTTACAGCAAATGAGATGTCAGGTCTTGTCATGGTCGACAGGTACATGAGGGATCCAACAGCTTCTCGATAGGGAACCCGCTTCATCTGTTGAATTTCTTCCTCCCCTGAAGGTGCCATGGCTTTAGTCAGACGTGAACCTGGAACAAGAGGTGTGGCCTTTCCTTTGCACGATCCCATGTTGAATTTGTTGAGGGTCCGCACAAGATAGGGAGTCTGTGAGAGTCGGAGTTCCTTCTTGGCCCGATCCCTGATGATGTCAACTCCAAGGAAACGGTTTGGGGGGAGAGTGCGGATCTTAAATTCACTGCTGAGGTAGTCCACAATCTCAGTGAGCGTTTCTACACGGTTGCTGCAGATCAGACCATCGTCGACGTAGAGGACCAAGATGGTCAGTTCTTCCCCTCTTCGACGGTGGTAGATACAGGGGTCAGCTGTTGTTGGAGTGAGGCCAAAGCGGATGAGGAATTCGTTGATTTTCTCATTCCAAACTCGGGGAGCCTGTTTGAGGCCGTAAATGCATTTCAACAGGCGGCAAACCTCAGTCTCTCGACCAGGAACAACGAAGCCTGGAAAAAGGCAAAATAAAATGAAAAAATTGCATGTCGAGAGAGGGAAAAAAAAATTCTCTATTTACCCTCTGGTTGGGCCATGTAAATCTCCTCATCCAATTTTCCGTAGAGGAAAGCTGTCTTGACGTCTAGCTGCGTCATTTCGAGGTCGAGTTCTGCAACCATGCTCAGTACCAAACGTAAGGCAGAGTGCCTCACTACCGGAGAAAAGGTTTCTTGATAGTCGAGCCCCGGACGTTGCGTAAAGCCTTTTGCTACTAGTCGAGTCTTGTGCCTGGGTGGGACTCCTGGGTAACCCCTCTTGTAGTCAAAGACCCATTTGTTCTCCACCACGCTCCGGCCTTCTGGTAAGGGTGTAAGTACCCATGTACCGTTCTCCATCAGACTGTTGTATTCATCCTGGATCGATGCTGCCCAAAGATGGCCATCTTCCGATGCAAGAGCCTCTTGATACGTAGTAGGTATAGCCACATCCGCTTCACATGTCTCTGGGACGACTTCTATATTTAAAAAAAAAATTATTCTCGTGTATAATGAATGAAAGGATTGTATAACCAATATTACCTGTCAGGGTAGATTCGTAGCAACCCGAACGGTACATCTGCATTTTCTCAGTGGGCTTTGTTGTTCGACCCGATCGCCGCCTAGTCTCCTCAAAGCCATGGAAATCTTCATCATCTTCATGGTTCTCCAACTCTGGGGGAGGCTCAGCAGCATCCTCAACGGGTTGTATAGGAGCAGGCATGTCCATAGGTTCCTGTACTACCTCTACAGGCCGTTCTTCACCTCCAAGGGGTTGGTCAATATCAGGCACGAGTAACGGCTCTTCAGCAACACCAGGGAATAGATGCACGTACACTTGTGAGGACTGTTTCTCTTCAGGAGGAAAACTTGACTCTCCAACCGTTTCTTCTTGAAATATGACATCACGGCTCAGGATAACTCTTCTGGTAATTGGGTTCCACAACCGATAGGCCTTACTTGTCTCGCTGTAGCCAACCATTCTGCATTCCACTGCTTTGGGATCCAACTTTTTCCGGAGAGCGTCGGGGACATGAGAATAGGCAATAGACCCAAAGACACGTAGATGAGACACATCCGGCTTACGATGATACCACAGTTCGAATGGCGTGACTTTGTTGGTAGACGATAGAGAACGGTTCAGGAGATAGGTCGCGCACATTACTGCTTCGCCCCAGAATGGTAGAGGTACTTGTTTGTTGTATAGCATACTCCTCGCTGCTTCTACCACTGTCCTCATGGTCCTCTCGGCTACCCCGTTTTGTTGCGGAGTATAGGGTACACTTGTTTCATGGCGGATGCCATGGCTGCATAGCCAGGATTGAAGATCGTTGCTCAAATACTCGCCGCCGTTGTCGGATCGGATGGTTTTCACTGAGGCCCCTTTCATGGTCTTCATATCGGCAATAAAGTTCTTCAACTCTTCCTCAACTTGGGATTTGCTCTTCAAGATTCTAGTGGTGCACCAGCCACTGTAGTCGTCTTTAAATACTACAAAGAATCGTGCACCAGCTGGAGTGGGGACTTCTATTGGACCGCAGACGTCGGTGTGAACTAGTTCGCCAACACTTGAGGCCCGGTGTCGTCCTGTTGGGAAGGAGTTCCGGTGCATCTTACCCAAGATACACCCCCTGCAGCAAGATGGGAGGCGTTCCTTTTGATCATTGAAGGAGTTGAGTCCTAAGGTGCATCCCACAGAGACCATCCTTAGAATGGTCTGGTAGTTAACATGGCCGAATCGTTGATGCCAGATTGAGAGAGATTCGACACCAGTAGAGCGCAATCCTACTTCTTGATGCACTCCGTCTTCCACCTCCAGATCTATACCAGAGTTATTAGATAAATATCCAGTTTTTTTTTTAAACCAATGAACGAACCAATAAATATTGTTTACCTAGTTTATAAAGGGATCCAGCTTTTCTTCCCACCATCAAGGTTATTCCATCACGGGAGAGAGTAACCTTGTCTTCAATGAATAATACCTCCATTCCAGAGTGAGTGGCGGTACTGATGGAGTATAGACTCGTTCCCAGGCCTGGGACGTACAGGACACCTCTCATTACACCTAGAGGAGAGCCACGACTGTTATTAAACCCATTATATTTTTTTTGATTTCATAATTTATTCATTACCTTTAATAATCTGGCCATCAACCACACAGATTACGTTGACACTGCCAGTTCCCTTGACATCCAGTAGAGTATTGCCAATTCCCTTGACCTTCCACCTCCCTCCTGGTTCAACCGGTACAAAGTCTCTCAGACTGGAACGCCTGTCCGTCATATGTTGACTGGAGCCTGAATCAGCGAACCAACTGTGGTCATCGCTGGCGGAGATAAAAAAAAGGTTCATTCTTTGTACCAATTTGAAAATCATAATCAGATTCTTACCTCTTATCTGAAGAGTCTGTGGTTGACTTGTAGCTATAAGTCTGTTGTTCGCCGTTGTTTTCATTGGCTTGATCCCTCTTGAATTGCCGGCACTTTCGCTGGATATGGCCTTTCTCACCACAATAGTAGCACTCGATTGAAGATGACTGATTACCTTCCTTATTCTTGCCAGAAAACTGGTTGAATCCACCTCTTTTTCCGGAAGAGTAAGGATGGAAGCCACCGCTGTTGCCAAAACCACCTCTGCCACGGAAGCCACTGCTGGCACCACGATACACACCTCCGCCACGATGACCTCCTCTGTTTCCATTGCCCCTTGAGCCCCGGTGTCCACCGGCAGCAAAGGCATGCACCGTACCGGACTGTGTGCTATCAGTTGAGGTGTCAGGTGGTTGAGTCGGCTGGCCAGATTTTCCAAAGAAGGCTGCATCCGTCGGGTCCATCTTGCCTCCATTCAGAATCTTGATTGCCTTCTCTTCTTTCACCAACCTCTTTGTTAAAGCCGACAACGTTTGTTGATCACGAGGAGTACTATCCCAAGCAGACCCAAAGTGCTTGTAGCTCGGCGGGAGGGACGAAAGGATCTTGGCAATCTTCTGTGTGTCTGTAACACCGTCCCCCGCATCTCTCAGCTGGGCAGCAATCTGGTCTACACCGGCCACAAAGTTCATGATCGTGTGATCTACAAGATAAAAAAAAAATTTCGTAAATCTCAAGTACGAGCAGACCAGAAAGTCCAAAATCTTAATAGTAATTACCAGATTGAAATTTATGGCCATAAAATTGGCTCCACAACAATGGTCGGCTTTCTTCTGATGATTCTGCATATTCGGTTTGGATTCTGTTCCACATTTCTCTTGCCGTTTCGCAGCCTTGAAGTGCTGATTGTTGATTTGGACCCATCGTTGCATAGATGTAACTCCGAGCTTCTATATCTCGGTCCTTCCAACGCTCGATCTGGTCAGCATTCACTATATTGCCATCATCATTCAGAGCCTGTGAAATCACGCACAAAGAAAGAAAAGTGTTTAGGCAACCTCTATTCATCATCACCATGACTAGGTGGAAACCACACAACATCACTTTAATAAGTGGAATCAAGTACAAACATTTTTAAATTTTCAGTGTAGATTTCTCATTATTCGTTCTGTTTCAATCTCACATTCCAGTTCTTTGAATGTGGCTAGCTCCTTCACTCACATACTAGTCAATGCTCATGATGAGTGGATCTCATTTTTCCCCAGTTCATTTTTCTCTGTTACCAGGTATTCAAGGAACAAATCAATGTGTATCCTCTCAAGTAATTAGATTTAAGCCAAGGTTCAGTTACTACAACTCACTCTTTGAATCAAGTATACAATCTTTGTGGCATAAAAAGAACCACAGTATTCCACACACACACAAAAAAAAAATGTCTATAAGAAGCAGTAACGAGAAATGCAAACTAGTGCCAATGGTTACTTTCTGCTGACACCATAGGATGTGAGAGATAGAGAGAGATATAAATGAGTCCCAAGTTGACCCAAGTCACTGATAGCAGAGCATGAGGTCAGACACACGGTGTCCTTGAACCATAGCTAGCGCAGCACAAGACAGTTTTAAAAAAGGAATCTTACTTCATCCGGCATGAGCTCTGTTCCGTTGACGATGGTTGTGAGTTTCGCCTTTTCCAGAATCAGCCATATACCATATCTCCAGGACGGAAAATTCGTTCCATCGAACTTGATCGTGATGTGCGGAATGTCTCTACTTGGATTGGCTGCCATCTCTTCAGAAGAAAAAAAAGTCTAAAGAACAGAGCACAGGAAAAAAGATACACGTTAGATAGAAGGCTTCTGGGCCCATAACCTGTTAGAAATGTACTTTGTTAGGACTCTAACTATATATATATATAACCAAGATGACAATCAGAGTAAAGTGACACAGAACACAGATATCAATGTACAGACCAAACTTTATTCAATAAGCACTGCACACCTTTAGTACCTTACCAGACGGCGTCCACCACAAGAATAATTCCCACAAGATCAGGTGAAGGGGGACAACAGGAAATAGGGTGAAGGGTGAACACACACGGCATCTGGTGGTGAATATTGACACTGGAGTTTGACTTCCAACAACACCATCAAGCGCTTCAAGACAGTCTCTACGTCCATCTAAACATTTTAAAATTACATAAAAATGGTGCATAATTTTATAAAATAAGTGAATAAGACTATACCTTTGGGTCAGTGACGCGGATGACGATGTGTTGACCATGTTTTCGAGTTGTGACGCAAGAGCCACAAATGTAGTAGTCGATACATTCGGCACACTTGAACAAGATTTGAGTAATGCCAATACTACATTCACGACAGAGCTGTTTGGCAGCCGAATCAGCGTGAATACGTTGCTCGACTCGAAGTGGAATCACAGTGCCACATAAACCATAATGCTTGTTTATAATGACTTGTAAATCTGTCTTGTTTTCTAGTATAATGGCATCACCATTCCAATCTGTAAGAGAGAATACATTTATGATTTAAAACAGGATAGTTAGAGCATGAAATTTTGACATGTTTACATACCCATAAACACAATTTGGTGTGCATCTTTAGAGAAACCTGGAAACTCATTTTCAAGAGCTATTATAAGCTTCATGTAAAGTTGGCCGAGACCGTACGAATCCAGGTATGGAGCAGACGTCAGCCAATCATCTTTAAAGACTTTCACGCTCAAAACACGAGGTGACGAGGTATCAGAGCTTTGTCCCGTTTGAGGGACCCAGGTTACTTTAAAGTAAACGGTTGTGAAATGACGATCCGTCATGTTGTTAAGAGTATTCCAGCAGCTGGTTTAATTGTCGGAAAACCACACCAAAGTAGAGAAAAGAGGATGAAACACGTGAACGCCAAGCACGATCAAGGTAGAGAAATTTGCACTATTCACAATAAGTTCACACACTGAATGAAGGGTAGTCCGAAAGCAACGGAACCGACGACCGACTGGATGCGTCAAAAGTAAATAACGAAAAGCAGACGAGCAGGTCGTTGTTCATTGGTTAATACCAAAGTGGGGAGAGAGGGTGGCGACTGCAGACAGCAGCCCTAGAGGGGGAGACGTGCCGTACGGTACAGGCACGGCGCAGCAGATTGTACAGGTACCGCTTTTATAAAAAGAAGCCGAGTGTGAGCAAAAATCGTTCAAATGTTAATAGCATGCAATCAAGATAATAAATTTTTAATCATACGGTCTCGGAATCAATACATTTTTTGTAACTTCCGACTCATTAGTTGAAAACGACACTAAAAATGGCACAAAAAAAAATTCGAAAACGATGTTTGTGTTACAGAGTTAGCGGTGGATTTGTTAGATGATATTTACACTGCACTGCTGAGTAATAATCGATTTTTAAAATATGTTTAATTTCCAACGTTACGTACTAACAATTTAATAATAATGAAGTACCATACTAATAACTTTGAGGCGGAAAAACATTCCAGTATTATACTTCTATCCCACTCTAAAATCGGGATGTCCCAATCGAATAGTGCTAAAAACAAAATAGAATAGTTGGTCATCTAATGTTCTTCAGTACCATAATGCAATCAATCTAGTCTTACTCGACGGATCGGATGGAAAACGAATGAATCAAGCGGTTACTCGTAGTTGTCAAACATGGCTCCATCATTTTATCTTGTTAAAAATTATGTAAAATATCTTTATCGACCATGAAAAAAAAGAAGATTCAAGAGTGGCAAAATATTTAAGGTACGTAATAAAGAGAATATTCGGCTGTAGCAGCATTTTATAAAATCCACGGAATTGTAATCAAATTATATCATCAACACTCGATCAACCCAATCGCGTATTTTAAAATAATCCAGTGAGAAAAAAAAGGAACTGGTAACTCCCCCATCAGTACATCAAGGAAGTACACAAGCTCCTTATGGACGAGAGCGGGATGCAGGGGCGCAGAAAGCTCGGTAACGTCAAGGGCGAGGCAAGATCCATGATATGATGATCTTTTGCGAGCATCATCGTCAACGATGCACGATCGATCAAGTAAAAGAATCAACTATAGGATCAATAAATTCAGAAGCCACTGCTGAAGACATTCAATGATGAATCCTATCAGCGCGTTTGATTACTTGTGAGGTAGTGGCTTGTTATCAATAATACGCAACAATGGAAGGGAATGTAAACTAAATTGAAATAAAAACATACAATGATTATAGCAGGTTCAGTACCCACGATATATTGTCATGATTCGTGACCAACTTAGTTTTAAAATAAAGTCAAGCTAAACCGAAAGGCTAATTTCTAAGTAATACGAGCAGAGTTTATCGTTTTCATACGTGCGAAATGAATGGTGACGCGGCGGTTCTATATACATACCACAGTATATACACAATTGGTGAAATAAGTAACGATCGAGACAAGTTGTAACCAAGTTCATCTTGCATCACATTATCGTATTGAGTATGTTTTGCTTTTCATGTTTTAAGTATTTTTTAACAATAGGCTTGCATTTTTTAAAAAGGAAAAGCTGTATAATAAGATATATTAGCGCTAAACTGGTTTAACCAGTTGATTTTTTATGGTTAATAGGGATCATTTGGATTCATCAACCATGCGGCACTCACAATGATAACTGGTCGACGATGATCTTCTATAAAAGATGCCTGACGGCTGACATATCGTTTTAAGGTTTTCTTTATTTCCAAACCATTAATATGCACGATCTCTTGGTTTTGGTATTTTTGTACGACGCGCTCCATTTTATAAGTTCAACTACGGTTTATGGACGATAAAAGAGAGAAGAGACGAGCAAGGGTGTGAATGTTGTATTGGTATAATAATAAGGCTTTAAGACAGGGTACAGAAAGAAAAGAAGTGAGGCTTTTGGGTGCGGTAATAGCCGCGAGTCCGAAGAGTGGAATTCCCATCATGAGCTACCGGCTTATATCCGGAGAATCCTTTATCCCGCGGTGGGGATGGGCCGGTTGACCTAGGCCGTTGTATATGTCCGTCTCTCTTCATCTCCTCCTTAGGAAATGCTGCAGTGGCTGGTGACGCAATAGGCTAGATACCACAAATTGAACAAGAATTATTTCACCAATATAAATGCAAATACAGCATTATTGATATACCTCGGAATCTTTTGGATAGACGATCATAACCGAGGTCCTCTTACTGGTCGGATCTTTAATGTAAAGGGGAATGGCCTCGTTAGCGAAACACTTTTTCTTGTTTAACCGAATGATGGCATGCAAATCCATCACGGTTTCTATTAGAATGTTGTCCCCATCAATATCTATAAGAATAAATTAATATTAAACTAACTTATGTAACCATGAGAGTGCTGATATACCTGGAGATACGAGTATACAATATTCCGATTGCTTTTCTTTTGGTTGTAGTTCAGGAAATGCTCTCTTAATATTAACTAAAAGACTGTTTAGTTGGCATAAATTGCTGGAACAAAGTTCGCTTAGATGGCTATCGAAAGTTGCTTCTAGATCAACCGATTCCAAAAGGAATAATCGGGAAAAAGGATCTTTATAATTCTTGTTATTGTCTATTCGGATCACTTTGAAATAAACATTCACAATCGATGCCATTATTTGCTAATTGAATCACGTCCCTTCAATAAATAGTATGCGTCTTTCCTAGCTAAAGATTGCCGAACTACTGAGGGCTTAAATATAAATTATTCATGCCCCGTATTTTGTTCACCGAGCTAATGACCTTAAGTATATATACCGGTATTGGAGCATAATGAACAAAAAAGGACTATATAAAAGAAACAAAAGCAAAGTCATTGCTCTTGCAGATCTTTCCTTGCCTTTCTAAATGATCATAAGATTTCCCTTTCAAATCAGTATACCGGTAGAAAATATACCATGTTCTTTATCTTAACGTCCATTATATGTGGAGAAAGGATTATATGTTCTACTTTCCGTGTTTTGAACTAAAAAATATAAACAAGACTTCGAATAAAAGCAGCCACTGCAATGAAGATAGAATCTGGTCAAACTGGTTTAACCGTGTTTTGAAATTTTATATTCATATACTTGGCGAATAAGTAAAAGAACTGCATCAATCGATTATTTTGCGCAAACAAATTAAAAACACGAAAATAAAAAAGAAATAAAAAACTTTCATAAACTTAGCACCGGTAGTGAAAGTGAAGTTTTCAAAATTAATGTTATGTTATTTTTCAACGATAAATGAATTTAAAAAAAGTTGACTGCTTGCTGTTATGTATTTACTACCTGTTAACAAGTTAACAGGATCTAAAAAACTTGTGGGTGTAAAAGTATAGATGCTATATAGGCATACACATAACTATTTCACTTGACGAATGATAGCCGATAGTTTGTCGTATGTCGCTGTATATTTATATCGCTGTATATCGTGGTCGATGTATATTTATGATCTAATCATAAATAATTGCAATAAAACCTCAACTTAGGGATGATCAAATATTGAACAAAACTGTGATGAAATGTATCTCTGGATGTTTATAATTATGTACCCATTGATTACCGTGTACATAATAATCTCCTAATGGGTGGTGCATACGGCTGTAGGTACAAATAATTTAAGGATTAGCGCATATTGGTTTAGGAAGCCAATAAAAAATGCGGAGAAAATAGTTAATTTCGATTCTACAGCTAATTCAATTTGATTTGATAGCCGCGCGGAGAGTCTCGGCGGAACCTACTTGTTTAGTAATTATTGCCAGATTAATTCAACCGGAACTACAACAAGGAGTCATTTTCGCCGTTTCCCAAACCCCGAATGTCTTCTGAAAATTTAAAATAGTACAATATGCCTTTCCTTGTAAATACCACCCAATAATGCTGCTTAGAATTAGGAAATGATGAACTCAAAAATAATTTGATTTTCAAAACTACTTGGAAAGGGTCGAAGGATAACCTCGTACAGTTCGACAAAATATTCTGTCTGAATTTTTGTTTAGCCTCGGTGATGCGAACCGTTGCCTAAATACATTTATAAAGAATACAAAAATAACAGTTAGATAATATTTTACACGGGTACAAAAATTTTAGCGACGAAGTATATGTATAATCAACTTACATCGTTCCTGAACTTCTTCGGTCAATTTGGGGCAGATCTGAACATAAACTTCACGGTCATCATCATCGTGGTGGTGGTGATGATTTGAGGCTCCAGACGGGTTTGTCCTGCGGTTGTTGTCATGATCATCTTGATTATGATGATCGCGAACTACAACACGGCCATCATCATCGTGGTGATGAGTTGAGGCTCCAGCCGGAGTTGTTCTGCGATCGTGGTGATCATCGTGATGTTGCTCATGACGACGAACCGAGCCACATTTATATTACGCATCAATTCGATGGTTCTTAATTATACAACAAGTTTATAGGTGTAATTATAATCATCCTTACAACGGCAACAGCGCAGAAGACTGCCAACAAAACGAGAAGAGCGAAAGATTTTCTTTTTCTTTTTAAGTTATTACAAATACGTAATGAATAAAAGCTAAGCAGTAGTCTTTATACTTAATTTATACTTATATATACTAGATTATACTTTACTTATATATATTTCCTTAATTATTACTTAATTTACTTCCGGCTAGTACGTGTTGATTCTGACGTATTTTTATTTTATTGACGAACAAATCTATCATCTGGTAGAACTTGATCAAATCCAGGCTCGCGATAATTAAATTAGCCATTTGTAAACTATGTGTAATATTTGTAGCCATGTGTAAACTATTTAATGTCGAGTTCAGTGGGGAATAGTAGTTTGATGAAATACAATTATTTTTTCATGACGGCTTGTAAGTTCTGGTAAGCTAATTAATGTCCATCAATGATTCTTTTTTTCTTTTCTTTTTCTAAATCTTGGTATGTGACTTGTCTCGATGAAGCACTATATTCTAAACTCTGTCGTCGATCATTTGCTTTTCTTTAATTCAGGAAAAGATTTCCTATTGCAGATAAAGATTTTAAAATGGTCAAACATAAGCGTGATTTGACTGTAAGGATTTTTTTTATATTTACATTACGAAAATATGACTTCTTTCATTTCCATCGTTGCAAAGTCTAATCACTTTGTTATCGCTACACAATAAATATAGGCACTAATATAAATAACTTAATTTAATGCAGTGACAAAAAAATCATCTTTCCTATGATAATCGATAGTATTATGGACAAAGAACAATTAATCTCAGGAACCCTCCTATAGAGTTGCAGTCACACTTTTATGTTGTCCTTAGTATATAAAAGAGTGCATTACCATTAAATAATATTACTACTCATCATGAACTCTCAGATCAACGCACAGTTTTTGGCTGCCGAACCTCAGAAGATCGAAAAGAATCTCGTCGAAGAATATGACGCTATCGTTCTTGGAACGGGTCTTACCGAATGTATCCTGAGCGAGATGCTGTTCCTCTCAGGGAAGAAAGTACTACAAATTGATAGGAATAAGTATTACGGCAGTGAATCAGCCTCCCTCAGCCCTCTCGAAGATGTCTTTAAGAAGTTTGGGCGTCAAGCACCGGCCAAAAGCTATGGAATCGGAACCGACTGGAAAGTGGATTTGATCCCCAAATTTCTGATGGGCGACGGTCCGTTGATGGAGATTTTGAGTCGGACAGGAGTTACCCGACATTTGGAGTTACAGTCTATCGCCGGATCATTTGTTTACGAAGGCGGAACAATCCACAAAGTTCCTGTTACTGCGACGGAAGCTCTCGCTTCAGGTTGGATGGGTCTGTTCGAGAAACTTCGCTTCAAGGGTTTTCTGGAGTTTATCCAAGACTACAAGGAAGATCAGGAGAAGACGTGGCAGAAGATGCATCCTAATAAAACGACGATGGCGGAAGTTTACAAATACTTTAACTTGAGCAAAGAAACCGCCGAGTTCACGGGCCACGCTCTGGCTCTCTACCAGAACGATGATTACCTCACCAAGCCTTGTATCGAAACCATCCGACTCATTAAGCTCTACTCAAAATCTCTCAAGCGTTCTGTTAAGTCCCCCTTCCTGTACCCATCGCATGGTCTAGGAAAACTGTCGGAAGGGTTCGAAACGCTAGGCGCTATCAATGGTGAGGCTCAGATGTTGGACAAACCGATTGACGAGATAGTTTACGAGAACGGTAAAGTGATCGGAGTCCGCTCTGAAGGGAAATTGTTCCGGTGCAAACAAGTGTACTGTGACCCTCTCCACGCTCCCGACCGAGTTCAAAAGGTGAGCAAAGTGGTCCGTTGCATCTGTTTATTAGACCATCCGATTCCGAATACCAACGGTGCCCTCTCGGCTCACATCATCCTTCCACAGAAACAAGTCAAGCGCAACTCGGATATCTACATATCGATGATCAGCCACGCGAACTTGGTGGCTCCCAAGGGCTGGTTCATTGCTACGGTATCGACTACAGTGGAAACGGACAACCCCAAAGCAGAGATTCAGCCTGCTTTAGATCTGTTGGGATCGATAAAGGAAATGTTCCTGACGGTGACCGATGTTTATTGCCCCATAGATGATGGAAGAAGCTCACAAGTCTTTATTTCCAAGTCGTACGATGCCACTAGTCATTTTGCGACGACTTGCGACGACGTGCTAGATGTTTACCGACGAGGAACCGGAAAAGAGTTCGTCTTCTCTCATGGTGATAAAAAGTAGGTAGTAAAATTGTCCATGTCTGTAATATGAAACCATGAAAGTTACAGTGAAAAAATATACATAAAAGTTGAATAATGATGATTATTTTTTTACCAAATTATATTTACTTTTACATAATTATTTTTTTTATTTGAAAATATTTGTTGATTTAACCAATTAAAAAATCCTTTCCGTCCCAAATTCATTTCTATGATGAAAAATATAATTTTTAAATTACGGTTTTCAAAATTCTATTTAAAAGTTATATTGAAAAAAACGATAAATAATTAAACTTTCAAATCAAAGTTATACTTTCGCCATGCTTCCTGTTGCTACCGCTTTAGTTAAGGCTTATATAATATATTGCAATTCAGTTATTACACATGCCCAATCATTAGATGCAATAGCGCATGTTGACATTATCAATAACTCAATAATTTTATTATATTGGTACCGGTAAATTGTTTCCCATTAGTCGTTCTATGATTCAGAGGGGAATTTCCATCACTCCCCAAGTAATTTTTGTTGTGATGAAATAGAGCAAGAAGTACAGAAAATGTCTGGATTTCATTAAGATAAAGTCGCTGTTTGATTAGTCTGTGGATAGTAAAAATATATTTTGTATTTTTTAGAAATGGATAAAATCGTCACCTCTTTTCTCTTCGATGATTACCAAGCGAGTTTTTACTTTTTCTGCTAGTCTCATAATTAGGGTTTTTGTTTTTTTAAATCAGTACTAAAGTCTCTGTATAAATTAATCTTATTGTGCTAGTTTTGAGACGGGCTCGTCGCGGTCACGACTATTGGTAAATTTCTGATTTTTTAAAGAATTAAATTAGTATAACCAATAGTACCGCTACGATGCAAGAGATCCGTGCATTGTGTAACGATGTAAAAAACAGAACTAAGCGTGAACGGATGTAAACACATATTGCGACAGAAAAAGAACCCTACAACAGTGATAAACAGTTTTTACTTGTATATATACCAGTTTGAATTTAGGCAAGGCTCTCCACGCTCCCGATCGAGTTCAAAAGGTGAGCAAAGCGGTCCGCTGCATCTGTTTATTAGACCATCCAATTCTGAACACCAACGATGCCCCTTCGGCTCAATCATCATTCCACAGAAACAAGTCGAACGCAACTCGGATATCTACATATTGATGATCAGCCATGCGAACAAGGTGGCTCCCAAGGACTGCCCACACAGAACCGGGATAACCTATATAGATCCATATCTTGTCAGTTGTCCGGAGCTTCAATTCTAGATTTTTGGACATCCAGCTGACACTCTAATGATGATTTTTTTAGATCTGCAAACCTCAATTTTTTCGTTTGACGGAGAATTATCTTTCAGTCATCTTTTCTTTCCTTAATTTAATCATTTCTAAGCGAATGAAATGTAATTTGAATTATCCGAGAAATCGATATCGAGCCGATATCTTTTTTTTGTACGAAGATTTTTTGAAATGTGGCCATATTTTAGAACACTTTTAAGATAACCATGGGATAACTATTAAATTGTTGTCACATGTTTGTCAATGAATTATTGAAAAAAATGTCTTCAAGAATGGGGGGTCGAACTCACAAACATCCTCGTCATATGCCAGCGCTCTAACCACTATGCCATAAGCCAGATGCTATTTCAGATGTTTTAATAGCAAAGTATTCTAAAGTGTAGAATCGTGCAGAACAACACGAAACATCTGTTTTATAACTCTTAATCTTTAGACTTTTAATGTCATAACTTGGCTAATTAATGCAATTTGAACATTTAAAAACGTGAACTGTGGGTTTAAACTCCCGGTAATCTCAATAAAAATACAAACAAGCAACAATTTACTTTAAATTCTAAAATAAACATTTTTGAAAGGGTTTGGAATGAACCCTTCCAAGTTCAACGTCTACCAGCTATATAACAAAGTGACTTTTCTTCTATTGTGCATCGCGGGAACATCTTCCTTATTCACCAGCATTACCGGGTAAATCCGTATGTGCGAGTTCATTTGGCTATGACAGTATGGCGTGTACGTGCACTGCTGTGTACGAATACTTTCTGGATGGAGGATGTCCTAGCGTAATCATAATAAAAAGATTATTCAATATACTAATGAGATACAGTATAAGAAATATTGCGTTGGATCTTAAACTTTGTATTGTCCAATCAGTTATCTTTTAGGTATCATACAGATCGGTTTCAGTTGACGCTAGGACTTGAATTTTGGCCAAATGCTTACCCAGAAGTCTAACATACGTATAACATGAGATAACCTCAGTATATCCCATTTGATATCTCGAGAATATCCAAAATAAAGCCCGGTGCTGTGTGGGTGGTTCATCGCAACGGTATCCAGGCGGCTATATCGACG
Source organism: Chydorus sphaericus (assembly GCA_030141595.1). Lineage (NCBI taxonomy): Eukaryota > Metazoa > Arthropoda > Branchiopoda > Diplostraca > Chydoridae > Chydorus > Chydorus sphaericus. Next base: position 3,639,339 of record CM057929.1, read on the forward strand.
GGCTTGAATATTGCAATCGAGTATGCATGCCCAATCATTAGACGCAACAGCGCATGTTAACAGTATCAATAACTGAACTATTTTATTATATTGGTACTAGTACAATGTTTCCGAAATTCATTCTGTGATACTGAGGGAAATTTTTGTCACCTATTTCCTCTACGATGATTCCCAAATAAAAGCGAGTTTCTACTTTGCTGTTGGTCGCATAGTTCAGGAAACTAGTTTTTGATCAGCGCAGAAGTATCTGTATGAAATAGACTTATTGCGCTAGTGGATGGACTCGTCTAGCTCAGTTGAGCTGATTCTTATACAACGAAGGCGGTCACGGCTATTGGTACATTTCTGATTTATTTAAAGGCACCTTGACGTGCAACTTGTTTTGTTAGTAACTATATTAGTATCACCAATAGTAACGCTACGATGCAAAAGATCCGTGACCATGCACATACTTTGTTAGCCACTTATAAGAAACTCGTTCATCAACTTAGATAAGTAACCTTAGATAAGTACTGTCGGTGGCTCTTGCTTGACGAATAAATTTTAAATTTCAATATAATCAATCAATCAACTTCTTCATAGATGATGTACTAATCAACCACTACATCGTCGACCACTCTCAAGTTTTTGTTTCCAAGTCGTACTATGCCACTAGCCATTTTACGACGACGTGCGACGACGAGCTAGATGTCTAACAGCGCGGAACGGGAAAATAATTCGTATTCTCTGAAATCTCTAAAGATGTTGACGGTAAAAAGCAGTATAAAATTGTCAATGAAATATACAATGAAAGTGAAACAGTGAAATTAAAAGTGAAAAAGGTGATGAACTATTATGACATTATGATTAATAAGAAATATACCGTGATTTTTACCAAATTATAGCTTTTGAAGAATATTTAGCTCTGTTGAAGAAACCATTCGAGTGATTTTTATTTCGGAAGCAATAAAAATAATTGCAGCCATCGTTTTAAAAATTTGAGCTAACACAAATTTCCAACAGACGATACGGAAGGGTATATGGGTGAACTATAAACCTGCGACCAAGCTCGGCCGCTTTCTGGATTGAACTGATACCTCAATAAGTCAATAATGGTGCAGTAGGCCTAATCAACTGATGCCATCAATCTACTGTCGACTTTTGCTATTGCGTCCCATTTAATAATAATAATTTCTCCAGAAAGCGATTTAACCAATGGCACTTGCCCTTTTCAAAAACACAATGTACACGGTTTAAGTGGTATACGGACGTTTCAGTTAAGGAATTTTTGAGCCAGTCATCTATGACTTTATTTATAAGATGGATGAATTAGATTTTAAAGTATAGGTTCAAAGATACTTATTATTTTCTGGTAAATATTGTTCATTCGCAATAATGCTTCTTCTTGATTTATCATTTAATATTATTAGTAATAGAAAATCCTCTCAAAGTTGGTCAATCTCGAATCATATTCTCATCTGACCTATCTAGTTTAATTGTTTTCATCTTTATTTTTTTGATTTATATTTTATTTCGCTTCAACGGTGAATAAGTAGTAATTCACTCGTGTATCTATAATTCAGCGTTGACAAATAACTAACATAGCGCGTTACGAATCAGAAAGCTTTCATAAACTTGATCTAATATTTTTTATTATTATTATTGTAATGGTGTTATTATTGCATCGAATCTTTGTTACAAGCTTGCAATAGGATATGATCAAGCGTAAAATGTTTTATTCCAAATGTTCTGATGATAGTTCCTTTCTGCTTGTCCGCTACTCCGCTAAAACTCTACTTTAGATTCTTCTTTCCAGTTGAAGTGGATGGCGACTGCAGTTAAAGTGTAAAAATAAAAAAAAAGACGTTTTTAACGAATTCTATTATAATTGAAATTTGATGGAATAACCAATAAGATTTAATATACCGTGGAATCAATATGATTAAGTATTGTAAGATACTTCAATTTTCGGGAAGATATTTGAAGCCAAATAGGTGTACCATCCATACATTTCTTCATATTCCATTGAATAACTGTGCGTAGGTCCTTAACATTTCGTATCCAAATTGAATCAGCATCCATGGTACCTAGATGTAAAAAATGACAATATTTTGAGACGAATTTAGAAGAGAAAACAATCACTGTCATACGGTTGTCGTCTTCATAATAATACTTTTTTTCGTGCCACAGTATTACTGCCTCTTTCTTTTTAAAATCATTTTCCAGTTCAATTTCTGGAAACTCTTTATTGATTGCAAGCAAGATGTTGGAAATGGAAGAATCGAAAGGAAATGCAAAGGAATTTCCTGCTGATGGAGCACTTTCTAAATTAAACACAAAGTCGCATGTGCGATCGATCCAGTAATCGTCGTAGACTCTTTTGACTTTGAAATAGATGTTCACGGCTGAAGCCATATTGTTTTCACTAAACGGAACAAGGTTACAGTGGCACGAAGGCCCGTACTGCAACCGCACTGAAGAATAGGTAGATAGGAGGTCAGCACCGCGATGGTGTATCAACGTAGGTACAACCGACGGAGATATTCCGTTTTCAAGTTACGATAAAAAAGATTACTTCTAGGAAGGAGTTCAAATTGGCAGCTAGGGTTGTCTTACGTACGGTAAACGAAAACAATCGAGTCGACGATCGATTTTTCAAGATGACGTTATGACACGATTACGCGGTACTGAGAAATTCTGAATTGTTTGTTTCTCTTCCTTTTATTCTCTTCCTTTTATCGATGTATATTTTTTAATTATTACGATCAAATTCATTCTATTATAATTATTTTAATCCTAGAAAGTAGGCGCAATTCCTAAATCTAATAATTTATACTTATTTATTTTATTACTTATACGTCATGTCCTCTGGAGGTGGACAAGGTGACTAAAGGGCGAAAGCTATTCAAACTGCATATACTTTATCCTCCAATAAAAAGTATAAATTCAGTGTAGCTAACCTGTCGTCACATCAGCTTATTTCCGAATGTCCACCGCGAAACCGGTCCTCAGCGTTCTTTAACCATACTCATACCAACTTTGATACCCACTTGCATGGCCTCCACTAGTTAGATAATACATATTGGTGCTTCACTGATAGTCTGTTATTGAGGTAGAAATAACTTATGAAATTATGTACAGTACGCTATAAAGAAGTTGCATAAAACTACAAACTTTTTTGTAGTTTTCCAACAGATCTTTAACATCTATCTTCTAGTAAGGTAATTAAAAAACATTATTATTTTACTTTATTTTGAAAATTTTAAAATGATTTTGAAAAGAAATCAAAGTTTTTATGGGAAGAAAAATACATCGACACAGATATCTAAGTTAATATGAAAGTAAATAGTTGATTTCTGTTGCGCAGAGGAACTCCTTAGAAATGTAAATACTATCAGTTATTAATCAACGCGGGGAAAAAGCTACTATTCAATCTAAACATCATATATTTCTATTTATTTTATTTTTTATCACCACTAATTGTCGTCAGAAAGCGTTCAATTTGATGTTCAGTTATCGCTGCCTGTGTCTATTATCTCCCTCGTAATTTGCCTTAAAGTCTCCAACTGCAGAGCCCTTTTGACATCAAAGCCAAATACGAGAAAGTCTCTTCATAAGTATTCACCACGGAGTTAAGCAGCTTGGTCGCCATCAGTCTCCGTTACCTCTGTAAAGGCTAGAATAGTTGGATTATCCACATTACCCTGGATGGAAGCCGCCAAATGTTTCTTCGTGACGGCGCTTTCGTGCGTTCCATTAATAACAGAGAGATATTATATAATCGGTAAAAAGAAATATTTAAAAACTTGCAAATTAATCTTACGTAATTTCTGTTTTACAGCTTCAATTCGATTTGATAGCCGGCGAGTCTCGTCGGCATCTTTTTTTTGCAATTTTTTTCAGATTTCCAACCGGATGTAACATCAATTTGTAAGCAAGAATATTCTTCTTTGTGTCCGCGAACTAGAAACCTATGACCAAACTTGACTGCTTTTCAGGTTGAACTAATGCTTCAACAATGGTGCAGCCGTGCAGGCATGGTGCAGGTAACAATTTGATATGCACGATACGATTTTTTTCCATATTGAAAATTAATAAATAAATAAATAAATTTGGCAGTACAGAATGTGATTGCATATAAAACATTTTTCAAACATCAAATAAGAAGGCGACATCGCATGCATTATCCGCTTCCGCTAAAAGGACGAGTCATTTTCTCGGTTTCACAAACCCTGAACGTCTTATGAATATTTAACGTAATAAAATACGCATAACTTGTAAATACCACCCAACAATGCTGCCATAATTAGGAAATAATAAACTTTAAATTAATTTGGTTTCCAAAAATACTTGGAAAGGGTCGAAGGATAACCTCTCACAGTTCGAAAAAAAAATTCCGTCTGAATTTTTTGTTTAGCCTCTGTGATGCGAGCCGTTGCTTAAATACATTTACAAATAACATAAAAATCTTTAACCCGGACACGAAAATTTTACCGACGAAGTATACATGTAAACAACTTACATCGTTGCTGAACTTCTTCGGTCAATTTGGGGAAGACCTGGACATCAACTTTACGGTCATAATCATCATGGTGGTGGTGATGCTCCAGCCGGAGTTGTCCTGCGATGGTGATCATCGTGATTTTCATGGTGCTCACGACGACGAACCGAGCCACATTCGAATTATGCAATAATGCAATGGCTCTTATAATTACAGAAGTTTGTAGTTGTAATAATAATAATTATACTTACAATGGAAACAGCGCAGAAGACTGCCAACAAAACGAGAAGAGCGAAAGATTTCATTTTTTGTTATAGCTAGCGAAGAGAAGTTATTAATTGTTACGAATTTGTAATGAATAAAAGGTAAGCAGTGGTCTCAAATTTATATTTGATTTACATCCGGCTAGTACACGTCAATTCTGACGTATTATATGTAATTGACGAACAAATCTATCATCTAGTAGAAACTTAGTCAAATCCTGGTTCACCATGATAATCAAATAAGCCATTTGCGTAAACTTAATAATGTCGAGTTCAGCGGGGAATATTTGGGATGATGAAGTACAAATATTTTTCATGACGAGTTGTTAAGTTCTGGCATGCTAATTATTGCCCACTAATCGCTGTTTAGTATATACTGTATATTAGTCTTGTTTTTAAAGATCTTTTTAGACTTTCTCTTGAACAATAGTGTCTCGTCTTGAAGGACCATCTCGACTTTCGAGAAACTAGTCTCGACCTCGAAGCATTGTTGATATTGCTAATTAAGATTTTTTTTTAACCGCCTAGTGGAGGCGTTGATAGACTATGGAAGGTTTCTATACCTACAGACTCAATCAAATTGTACGAGAATATAACTCTTTTCGATTTCAGACGTTGTCAATCCTAATCATTTTGAAGGGAACATTCATGACCGATTCAACGTTGTTTTAAAAAGGAGAGCATTTGAAAAGATAGGACGTATCTGGCAAGTGACCGTCATACTGCTGAGAGTTAAAGACAGAAAGGATATACAGTACGTTTGTTGATGACCAGTTGAGTTCTTATTGACAATAACTAGTAAAATTAAAGTACAACAAGATCTTGGGTGGAATTTCGATGAACAGGGGTGGGATATTCCATTAAAATAAAAAGAATTGAATTAAATAGTGATGAAAATAAAAAAAAATCACATTATTGGTACGGTATTCAAGATTGCGCATTGCACTTTTTTTAATCCATAACATTATTATTTTTAAATACGGTGAATTCATAATATCATATTACTTATTATTCTATTACAAAAGATCATTTTTAAGGAGGTCTTACCATTTTAGTTGCACTCACACTTTTGTGCTGGACTTTCTATATAAGTCAGTTGACTACTATTCAACTATCACTACTCATCATGAACTCTCAGCTCAACGCATCAACTCCCTCTAAATCTATTCAAGAAGTTGACATGAATTTACCGGCAGCCGAACATCAGAAGATCGAAAAGAATCTCATCGAAGAATATGACGCTATCGTTCTAGGAACGGGTCTTACCGAATGTATAATAAGCGAGATGCTGCACCTTTCAAAAAAGAATGTACTTCAAATCGATAGGAATAAATATTACGGCAGTGAATCAGCTTCCCTCAGCCCTCTCGAAGATGTCTTTAGTAAGTTTGAGCGTCCAGCACCGGCCAACAGCTATGGAATCGGAACGGATTGGAAGGTGGATTTGATCCCCAAATTTCTGATGGGCGACGGTCCGCTGATGGAGATTTTGAGTCAAACTGGTGTCACCAGATATTTGGAGTTACAGTCTATAGCGGGATCATTTGTTTACGAAGGTGGAAAGATCCATAAAGTACCCGTTACTGCGCAGGAAGCCCTTGCTTCAGGTTGGATGGGTTTCTTTGAGAAAATTCGCTTCAAGGGATTTTTAGAATTTATCCGAGACTACAAAGAAGACCAGGAAAAGACGTGGCAAAAGATGCATCCGAATAAAACAACGATGGAGGAAGTTTACAAGTACTTCAACTTGAGCAAAGAAACCGCCGAGTTCACGGGTCACGCTCTGGCTCTCTACCAGAACGATGATTACCTCACCAACCCTTGTATCGAAACCATCCGACTCATTAAGCTCTACTCAAAATCTCTCAAGCGTTCTGTTAAGTCCCCCTTCCTGTACCCATCGCATGGTCTAGGAAAACTGTCGGAAGGGTTTGAAACGCTAGGCGCTCTTAATGGTGAAACTCAAATGTTGGACAAACCTATTGATGAGATCGTTTATGAAGATGGTAAAGTGATCGGAGTTCGCTCTGAAGGGAAATTGTTCCGGTGCAAGCAAGTTTATTGTGACCCTCTCCACGCTCCCGATCGAGTTCAAAAGGTGAGCAAAGTGGTTCGTTGCATCTGTTTGTTAGACCATCCGATTCCGAATACCAACGGTGCCCTCTCGGCTCACATCATCCTTCCACAGAAACAAGTCAAGCGCAACTCGGATATCTACATATCGATGATCAGCCACGCGAACTTGGTGGCTCCCAAGGGCTGGTTCATTGCTACGGTATCGACTACAGTGGAAACGGACAACCCCAAAGCAGAGATTCAGCCTGCTTTAGATCTGTTGGGATCGATTAAGGAAATATTCCTGACGGTGACCGATGTTTATTGCCCCATAGATGATGGAAGAAGCTCACAAGTCTTTATTTCGAAGTCGTACGATGCTACTAGTCATTTTGCGACGACATGCGACGACGTGCTCGATATCTACCGTCGCGGAACTGGTAAAGAGTTCGTCTTCTCTCAAGTGTCAAAGGATCTCGGTGGTAAGAAGTAGTATGATTGTCAAATTGCCTTAATAATTAATGATTGCCTGAATAATGAATATATGAAAGTTGGAGTGAATAATGATACATATAAGATCAAAAATGATGATTATTTATACAAAACTATATTTACTTTTATGTAATAAAAGAATAAAATTATTTTAAATTTAACCAAAAAAAATAATCCTTTTCGCCTCAATTCCATTTCTATGATGAAAAATATAATTTTTAAACTAAGATGTTGAAAATTCTATTCAAATGGTACATTGAAAAAAATAATAATATTGAAATTGCAAATCAAAGTTATACTTTCGCCAAGCTTCCTGATGATACCGCTATAGTTAAGTGTTTATATTGCAATCCAGTCTACGCACGCTCTATCATTGGACGGAACAGCGCATGTTAACAGTATCAATAACTGAATTATTGTATTATATCGGTACCGGTGCATCGATTATTACCAATAGCCATTCTATTACACCGCCCGAAGAAAAAATTTTCGTGATAAAATCATAAATAAAGAGGAAAGAAAGCTGATTTATCTACGCAGGGCCGTCGATATGGGGGGGCCAATGGGGCCAATGTACCCAGGGCGCCAGGCTCCAAGGGGCGCCCGGGCGGCCAAGTTTTCCTTTTTGCCAAACTTAGTTTCGGTCGAAAATGGGCGCCAAGCTGGGGCGTGCCCCAGTCAAAAAACGAAATCACGACGGCCCTGTATCTACGGGTCATAAAAAAGCTAGTTGTTAAATGGACTCGTCCAGCTCAAGAAGTACGATAAGAGCAAGAAAATGTCATGATGTCGGTAAGATAAAGTCACCTTTTGTTTATGTTTGCTACCTATAATAAACTGGTTCATCAAAAGTTGTACGTCAAGGTACTTTACATAAGTACTGCCGGAGTTTCTGCCTTGGCTGATAATTTTTTTAAATTTCAATATATCAATCAATGAGTTTTTCCATCGATGATGTACTAATCAACTAATAAATTGTCGACCGTATACGAGTGTCTTGGTCCATAAGTATTATTCGGTTATAGGAAAGCCATCAACCAGTAATAGTAGAAGACGGAAGAAACCAAATAAAATGGACATAAAGCAAAATTTAAGAAAGGTGGAGCACATTCAACGCTTGATTAATGTCGCCTTTCTTTACTTCTAAGAGCCGAGTGAGCCAGTCGCCTTCATTTTTGAATCCCATGGCAAGCATTTTCTCCAAAGCAGCATCAATCAAAGCATCTAAAAGTATAAAGTCATTATATATTCACGTAAATATATTTATTACATTCAAAATAATACCAGGATGATGACGATATTCGCCTTTTGAGTGGAGTGGTTCTTGAATAGAAGCAATTGACTTCACCACGTCTTCCATCACCCAAACACTTCCAGCGCTGCTGGTTGATGAATCCGATTTTACGCTGGAACTATCATCATCCTCACCTCCTTCTTGAATTTCCAACTCGGTGACATCTCCGAGGAAAGCACTTGAAATGGGGTGATTCTCAATAACAACCGATGCCATCATCGGAATTGTAGCAGAATCTTCTTGCTTAATGGACAATATTTCGGCACCTGGCACTTGTTCGATGATTGACGCTTCTTCCCCAATCAAATCTGACACAATCGGACTGCCACTATTGAATTTTTCCGCCGTTATGATGTCCTGATTGGGCTCATCTGCTACAACTTGGCGCTGGGTCGCAAGATCTTTGGCAAACTCGAAGGTGTTCCCACGGGGCCCTTATTTAAACACAAAAAAACATGGTCGTTAATTATATTAAAATCACATTGAAATAGGGAAAAAAACTGTTACGTAATTCAGTTAAAAGGCCGAGTAATTTGGCATGAAACTGTTTAATCTCATTGTCCTGTTCCATCATTTGGGTCTCCATATTCTCCATCGAAGCTTTTAAAGCTACCAAGTTTTTTTGCTCTTTGCTTTGGTCGGAAGTGCTATCCATCAATTGCCTAATGATTTTTTCTTGCCCCATTTGTAGGATTTTGAAGAGACGCTCATTCTCGATGACTTTTTGAGCAAGCTTTATGTTCAATTCTGCCAACTGCTTTGTTATAGTCTCTTGATCAGTTTTCTTATGAAAATAAATACCGTAATTACATTATGGACACTGATATAGTAATAATTTAAGACAATAAAAAATAGTTACCGATATTTCCGCTGTTGGGTTCATGATGGTAGTTGAATTTGTTTTTGTCAAATCCATGACATAGAGCGGAATGGGTTCGCTTGCCCAGCATTTTTTACGATTCATCTGGATTAGGGCGTGCAAATCTCGCACAGTTTCATATATGTCTTGAGAGATTTCTACTAAAATGATGTCACCTTCACTATCTAAATGCAAAACACATTAAAGAGAAGATTATTTTGATTATGGGTGATTTCCCGATAAGTATTTACCTGGAGACACTAGTTTGAATTTCGTACTCAATCCTTCGTTTACCGTTATTTCGGGAAAGACTTTCTTGATGTTGCCAATCAGTTTGATAAAACCGCCGTAGGACGGCTCAGTAAAGAGATTGCTGTATGTTCGATCTAGGTTTACAGCATCTAAAACAAATAAACGGGAAAAAGGTTCTCTTCGATTTCCACTGTCGTCGACACGGGTCACCTTAAATCCGACGCTTATCATTTTAAACGACATGTTGGTTTAGATGGAACCACGTTTGATTAAGCAGGATGTGTCCAGCAAACGACTGCCACGCTACTGCTGATCGTTGAGTAGAAAAAAGAAAGATACAATTTAACTATCCTTCGCTCAAGGGCATGACGACTTCGCTACGTTTGGCAGTACGCGCAATCGGTCCCTAATGGTTTTTAAGAAAGAGCTGTATTCATGGTCATACAGGGTCGTTTCTCTGTAAAGAATCGACTACATAACAGCTAAATGATTTCTTAGAAAGTGTAAACTTTTGTTTTTCTTTTTTCTTTAGCTTTTTGTTGTTGAATACCTTTTTTTAAATATACCGCAAGATACCCCCGAAAAGTTATTCACTTTTTGAACAATGATGACAAATGATCGACATCTTTTTAAATAAAAAAAAATAGTAACAATTAAAAAAAGGGTGGAAAGCTTCCATTAAAAAATAAGAAATAAAATAAAAGCGCAAATCAAATACTTTTCTACAAGCATCAGTATTTTTTTTTCAAAGGCCATTCTATGGCGCAGAGCGGAATGAGGACCATTCCTCCAGCAAACTATTTCATGATGAAAAGAGCAGGATGTTCAGATCATGCTGAGATTTCATTAATAAGCCTAAGTCCTTATTAGAATCTGCGAATAGTAAAAATAGCTCTTATATTTTTTAAGAATTGCACAATACAATAAGGCACAATCACATAAGCACTTTTCCTCTCTTATGCTTACTAATGTAGAATGTAGATACAAAGTTGTACTCTTTTTTATGGTCTCCTAGTTCAGGAAAACAGATTTTTTTAATCAATGAAAATGTATCTGTAAAAATTAGGCTTATTGTGGCCCTTGTGCCATTATTACGCTAGTTGTGAGATGCACTTGTCTAGCTCAGTTGAGCGGATTCAAAATCCTAAAATTTGACGAAAACGGTCACGACTATTGGTGCGATTTTAAACGCTTTTAAGACAATTTTGACGTTCGACGTTTTAACTCATTATCAAGTATAACCACACTAGATTAAAAAATACTTATAAGAAACTGGCTAATCAATAAATTCGCTAAGGGGTCTCGCGAAACAGCTTTACAGTTTCTTACATCACAAATACATTTTAAATTGATATCGACTTTATATCGATGATCTATTCCTAATCGGCCACTACATCGTCGACAGATGACAAGTTTTCTACAAATATTAAACTCTTCGGCGTCCTATTTTTGCCCATATTTAATTCAAGTCCATTATGCTTGCTTTATCATCAGTCACAAACCCCACCACATATTTGGACGGAAATAAATCGTGATCGCCTTAATATTAACTACTCCCCGAGTACTCTACGGAACTGATTCGTATTGAACGAGAGATAACGAATAATGACGAAAAGGAGACAAATTCTATGGCACCTCTATAATTTTCAAAACAGTATATTAGACGGCAAGAGTTCGACACAATAGCAACCAACAATTATAGTTCCTACATCTCACTTTTTCACTCCTATTTGCAGAATTAGCCAGTCCTCTTGGTCTTTGAGTACCTAACCCAGATGAATGCAACAGTTTCTCCATACCTCCATCAAAAAGTGTCTAAAGAAACATAAACAAATGTCATTCAACAATATAATTAGTAGGGACATTTTTCAGCAATTTGGATATTACCATTTACCAGGTTGATGACGATGAACTTCGACAAGTTCTGACGAATCGATGATGTTGATCGCGATGGCCTTGCCTTTCATGCACTTTTTCTTGTTCATCTGGATGACGGCATAAAAATCCATCTCCTTTTCAAGCAAGATGTTGTCACCATCAGAATCTAAGTAGAAAAATTTATGTAAAAAAAAAACTAAGTGTGAACAGGTGTGAACACATAATAATAACATAAGATGAAAAAGAATCACAAAACAGCAATAAAAAAGTTTTTTACCTGGAGACACCAATTTGAATTTTGTCGCCAATCCATCTGTACCCATAGTTTCAGGGAATGCCTTTTTTATATCGAGGACGAGGTTTGCAAAACGTCCCGTTCTAGGCAATTGGGAGTAAGTTTGATTTAAATCCAAAGACTCTAACAGAAATATACGGGAATATGGATCTTTTAATACATTTCCATCGTAGCTAGCCCGGTTGACTTTGAGTTTGATATCAACAACTGATGACGTCATATTATTGTTAATTTGGATCGAAGCAGGTTTGGACCCTGGTTTAGACATTTAGAGAGATATAGGAGGAGCGAGGAAAGGTGTACCTAAGTTCCATGTGCTTTTGCAGACGAAAAGTACATGAAAAGAGTTTTCTAACGAATACAGTATTGCCAACTGGAATATTATATGAAAGAGTGCATGTGATGTTTAGTAACCGACTAACCGTTAACTGAATAATTGATAAAACAAAATCTACGCATTAATTATCCAGTTAATTTGACACAGGTTAATTGCGATGAATGCAACTGATTCGTCAACACTTTCCAGTCTCTACTTTCCCTACTTTTGTTCAATAAAAGTATTCTGTTTAAATTTTTTCATTATGAAATTAAATTTCTAGAACTGAAAAAGAATCTTGAGATATGGCTTTCAAAAAGCAAGCTTTAATTTTAAAATATTTAAAATTATTGAAATTATTTTACCTTGCTTGCTTTATCTTGTGAATCGGCGTAAATCCCCACCCTAATTTGCTTGCTAATCCTGGCCACGACTGCCTTGGGTCAATGATTTAAAACCATGATTTAATTTTTTTTTTATCGTCTATTAAAAGGGCGATACAGGAAAACGTAACAAGTAAAATGAAGGGAACAAATGTTTTGGTCCATAGTTATTATACGTTAGGAAAGCCCATATTGATACATGAAAAATAATTACTAATAAAAAACTCTTGCGGGATTCACCCAAAAAAGCGAATAATTTAGAATGATATTTCCGTTTTATCTCATTGTTTGATTCATTCGTTTGAGTCTCCGCGTTCTGCATCAAAGCCTTTTGAGTTACTCCATTTTGCCCTTTGTTTTCGTCGGAAGTGACGGTAATAAATTGCCTAATTATGTTTTCTTGTCCAATCTGTAGAATACGGAAGAGACGATCATTCTCAGTGACTTGTTGAGCAAGCTTCATACTCAAGTCCGCCAACTGTTTTTTTATGGTCTCTTGATCTGCTTCCTAATGAATAAACTATTAATTAAAATACGAACATTTTAGGAATTAATGATCATTTTAAAAAATTGTTCCGGTATTTCCACCATAGGATCTGCTGTTGGGTTCGTGGTGGTAGTCGAACTTGTTTTCCTCAGAACCATGACGTAGAGCGGAATGGGTTCGCTTGCACAACATTTTCTACGATTCATTTGAATCAGCGCGTGCAAATCTCTTACAGTTTCGTTGATATCTTTTGCAGTTTCTACCAAAATGAGATCACCTTCACTATCTTAGTACAAAAATATATCCGAAAGAAAATGAGTTAAGCGTGATTTCCGGAAATTCGACAGAAAGTAACAATATTGTACGATAATTTACCTGGATACACTAGTTTAGATTTCGTACTCAACCCTTCGTTTTCCGTTATTTCGGGAAAAACTTTCATGATGTTGCCAATCAGTTTGATAAAGCCGCCGTAGGACGGCTCAGTAAAGAGATTGCTGTATGTTCGATCTAGGTTTACAGCATCTAAAACAAATAGACGGGAAAAAGGTTCTCTTCGATTTCCACTGTCGTCGATACGAGTCACCTTAAATCCGACGCTTATCATTAACGACATGTTGGTTTCGATGGAAGCACGTTTGATTAACCAGGATACATCAAGCAAACGAGTACCACGGTACTACACAAAGACGACTAGAAAAAAAAAAGATACAATTTAACATCCTTTACTAAAGGACATGACGACTACCCTTCGTTGGCAAGTACGCAGAATTGGTCCCTAAAGATTTGTAGAAAATAGCTGTGCTGATGGTTGTAGAGTAAAGAATCGACGAGAAAACAACCAAATTGATTTCTAAGAATAGCCTAAATGTAATTCTGGCTTTTGTTTCTCATCTCAAACCCAAACTATTGCGCAAGGATGACGAATAGTGATCAACAAAATAAAAAAAGGAAGGTAACGTTCTATCCGACCAAATTCCTACGACTTGCTTACGAACCACTGCTCAACTTTTCGGTGATTTTCAGGATGCTCTACTCTGTACGGGCCGACCTGATTAGTTATTAAAAATTAATTGCCCAATTTTTTCTCTTCTCAATCATTCTTTATTACCGTAATTTAGTTTTTATAACCACAATAATGTTTTTTGTATCGAACCATCACCAAATTTTTGAAGAGAAATGATCTGTGTGTTAATAGACTTGTGGTCTTAAGATATCCATGAAATAAAACAAGAGTAATAACTGCTTCGTCAATGGTTTTGATGCTTATCTACTTATTACGTTTGTTCAAACTAGCAAGCATTTTAGCAGGAAGTTCATTTATCTTATCGTTCTGTTCTTTCATCTTGATCTCCAATTTTTCCAGTGAAGCCGTTAAAGTTGATGTGATTTCCTTTACGTTCCGGTCTGAATTGGTCATCAGCGCTAAGACATTGTCGTCTTGATCTCTCTGCAGAGTGCCGAGCAAGCGCTTAGTATCAGCGTGTTGCTGTGTGATCTTCAAATCCAATTTTTTCAGAAAGGCTTGAATATTCGACACATCTTGCTTGATTTGAGAAAAATCAGCTAAATGTTTAGCGATGCCCTCTTGTTCATCAGTCTGATAAACGAAATAATTATTTTATTCCACTACTTTCTGTTTATAACCATAGTGTAATTACTTGTATAGTACTTACGACTGAAGGTGAGTTTGGGGACACATCACTGGAATCAGATATAACAAAAAGAGGAATGGCTTCCCCGGCAATACATTTGGTCTTGTTTATCTGGATGATAGCAAGTAAATCACTCACATTTTCTATCAAGATTTTGTCGCCGTCACTATCTATAAAGATTGAAATGTGAAAAAAAATAAGAAAGGAAATATTAACACATCATTCCTACCTGGAGAAATGATTACACATTTTTTTAGTGATTCTTCATTTTCTTTTAATTCGGGAAATGTGTTAATGATATCGGCGAAAAGCTGTTTGAATCTGTCACAATCGTACGAAGAGTAGACAAGACTGCGGACACTCTGTTCCAGATTCACAGACTCTAAACGGAGTAGAACGAAACAGGGATCACAGGGATTTCCAGTTTGATCTGCCCTGGTCACTTTGAAATTGACGTTAACGATGGACGTCATATCGTTATTTGTGTAATATTTATTGACGGGGAAATTTGTCGATGACAACAAGCGACTGTTACTCTAGGAATGATGAGTTAAGAAAATCAAGGAAGAGTAAGACTAGCGTACGCCTGACGTCGACTACTGGACTACCCCCTCTTTAATAAGATAGAATTGGAGTCGAATTTATCCTGCGGCCAAGAGCGACATTATACATTTTACTGAGGTTCATTTCCCATATCTGGTTCAACAAAATAAAGTTTTCCTGATTTGTTTTAAAAGGCTTTGAATATGTGTATACACATATACACATTTAGCCTAGTTCCAACATAGTAACCGATACTAGTACGTAAACCTATAAAAATCTCGATTCAACGCTAACATAATATATATGCCTCTATAACTACCAAAATTGACGTGAAAGATACCAGAATTTTTACCAATTTAGGCTGCATTCATGAAATATGAACAATGGGCTTCATCCCTTGTGTGCTACCTAAAAAATCAGAACACTATTCCCATTGTGCAAGACGAAAGAACGACGGAGCGTCACTCTCTTCAGTCGCGGTATAACGAGAAGAGAAACGCGGATGGGGGTATTATGATATCATCTCCTTGCTCGTATTGTCATCATGTCCATCAAAAGTGGCGCTGCGAACAACATCTTTCCAGACTTTTGGAAGATGTTGTGTATGTACAGTGATGTTAATAACCATTTGCATATAGTTGCTGTAGAAACCAGTGAAAAAATAAAGAAGTTATCCGACGGAATCGACGCTTTGTCATCGTCAGTACTCATCAAGGATTCCTCTCTTCGGTGTTATGATTTGAATTTAAGGCGTTTCGTCGTCGACCGTACTCCTCATGCTCAAGAGGATTCATCTCTTCAATGACATAATGATTTATTTAGATCTAAACGCTCCTGTAATTAATAGAAACCGCTCCTCTCCAACAACTCCAAAGAATCATCGTGTGTTGCGATATGTCAGCTACGTACATACGAACGCATAGTAGACCCTTATTGCCGTGGCGGTCTTTACGGTAATAGGTACCTACTATGCGTACTTAACGATCCAACGAAGATATCTTGATGCAGAAAACCTGATGCAACACATTCTTGCATCATGACTACCACTATCTAAGTTAACATAAATCCCACCCCATGAAATACATAAAGAGCAAGACCAGGAATCAGTTACAAATGTTGTACATGGGAAAACAGAACCACTACTACCGTGCTCGATGGTTATTTGAGTAGTGATCCAATGTTTATAATTATACCGACCTGTAACCGAGTCAACCGAAAGGTTTTAATCTCGTTATCCACTCTGAAACATACCTCATAGCCCATGGGGTAACTTGTTGTATATGCTTTGAAAGTTATTCAGCATATATCATCCCTGGATCTGACAACTATAGTATACATTTCTCAGCTATATACCACATTTTTTCCTGTTTTAAACCAACCGATCCGTCGAACGTTTCTCGGTTAAGTAATTTTCTGTTAAGAATAACCGCTCCAATTTACCTCACGTTCAGGAGCCAAAACAGTTAAAGGTGAAAAGATGACAAATCTTAAAATTGTGCGTGTTATTTGGTGTTATGATTCCGTTACTATTCAATTTAATTTCTTGCTTTTAGAAATTCCTACATTCATTATAATACGTCAATAACTCTTCAGCAATACATCTTACGGTCCTCTTAAGATCGACAAATGCTGCACCGTTTAGTCTTTGCGAACGAATTCGCGACCGAGAAGAAAAACACTCGCGACATGTTTTGGTAGTAAAATTCGTTCTAAATAATGCTGGATGACATACGTCAGTCAAGTGAACGCGATCACCATCATCGAAATGATTTGCGTCGTATATTCGATGGAATCATAATTAAGGCATCTATACGGCTACTTTTGAGTTTACTTGCTTTGAAAAGAATAAGGAATCACTGTCTTATTTTGAAACAATCCAGCTAACCCAGCATCTTCGCCCTCACCGTCCGCATTCATTCAAACCAAATATTCGAGAAATCGCGTCAACATTTATTATCCATTTGGATTGGTTTGAGATCTCCGTGTTGCTCCAATGAATCCACGATACCTGCGCTACTGCTGATAGATCTTTTAAATCCATACTCTTCATCCAGCAACGACCCTGGTTTGGATCGTTCAATTATTATTTATTACCGAGTAGACTCGACAATTTAAAAAATATCATTTCTTTGGAGAAAAAAACAACTTTACGTCTCCGTCCTTACTTTTCTTATTTTTTGTAAAGTTATAAAAACAAAGTTATGTTTTATTTTCAAAATAATTTGTGAATGTATGGCTAGGATATGATGGGATTTATGTGGTATAAACTTGTTAATCTTTACTCTGGGGACTGGTTCACATTCACATCAGTTGATAACATTTCGTTTGGAAAGAAAACGCGTCTGGAAAGATACCTAGGATGTGCCAGAAAATATCTGCTGGACCAAAAAAAAACCTAAGAAACGAAAAGTGAGTTAACTTTCTTCTGCTGAATCGTGTGTTTCGCTTTGGCTGGAAGTGGCCAATTTACGATATATATTGACTATTGACTGAAATAAAGTAAAAAAAAATTATAATATAAGAAATACATATTTGAATATCATCAGAATTGTAAGACGACAGCAATAATGGTAGTTGCTCTTATTCCACTTACTATAACCAGACGTCAAGGGAACCGCAATGACATGATATTCAGTTGCGAGCATTAGCAGCTGTGTCAATTAAATAAAGACACTGCGCGAAATCACCTTTCAATACCCGTCTAGAGTCAACCATAGCCAATGTTTCGCTTGTATATAAAGTTTACCAATGCAATTTAAAATCAAGTCTATTTATTACTTTATCTATTTATCTACCTATACATCTAGTATCGCAAGTTGATACGTCCGTTCTTTATCTATTTCCATCTGGATAACAAATTCGAGTAAACCTTGATAGTGTACTGGAAGTTAAAAAAAGATGTCTTGGTCCATCGTTGTGATTCATTACAGCAACACAATTAGCGAGTAGGCTAGTGGAAGATGCGTGAACCAAATGAGAGGGGCATGAATGGGCAAGTTTTTAAGATAGATGAAGGACATTCAAAGCTTGGATGATATCGCCTTTCTTCACTTCCAAAAGCCGTGTGAGCCAACCCCCTTCATCTTGAATCCCATGGCGAGCATCTTTTCCAAGGCTTCATCAATCAAGGCATTTAAAAAAAAAATAAAAAGTTATTATCTAGCATTCGTTATATCAATCAAGTAATTTAGAAAAATAAACAATTTTACCGGGACGATGACCATCAGGGTCGCCTTTTGGGGATTCTTGAATAGAAGCAGTCGATTTCGACATATCCTCCATAACCCAAACACTTCCAGTGCTGCTGGTAGATGAACTTGATTTGACGCTGGCACCATCATTATCCTCAAATTCCTCACTTGCTTCTTTGATCTCTAGTTTGGTAGCTTTTTCGAACAGAGCAGTATGGAGCGGAAGTGGAATAGTTGCAGAACAGTTTTCATTCTCGATGGTTGATTTTTCGTCAACTCGCTTATCCACTTCGACGATGACAGCAGATGATTCTTCGTCCCCGTTCAAATGAGATTCAATCGAGTTGCTACTCCTCAATGGGTCGGATATAATGCTATCTTGTTTGAGGTCCGCGGAAGCAACTTGACGCTGCAACAGATATTTTCTTTCCAAAATTGCGTTGGAAGACCCTTGGTATGTTCTCGGAGCCCTTAATAGAGAAAGACTTGGTCAGCCAACACATTATTGGGGAGAATTTTCAAAGAAAACTTACGTGAATCCTTCAAAACAGCATGAAGCTGTTTAATTTCATCGCTCTGTTCCATAATCTTGGTCTCCATACTAGCCATTAAAGCTGTTATACCTTTGAACAGAAACAATCATGGTCAATCAAGTTAACGTAAATTTCTTAAGAAAAATTACGGGAATCGTTCAAAACAGCAACCAGATTAGCGGGAAATTGTTTCATTTCGGCGTTCTGTCCCTTCATCTTTGCCTCTATTTTCTCCAGGGAAGCAGATAAAGCTGCTAAATTCTTCTCTTGATGGTTATTTTTGTTTTGATCGGAGGAAATGAGCGCCAACTGTTTGACGATGTTCTCGTGACCCAACTGCAGATTTTGGAATAGACGCTTATTCTCTTTGTCTTGCTGGGCCATCCACATATCCATCTTCTTTTGAAAGGCTAGAATAGTTGGCGTCATTTGTTCAGTGCTCTGATGATAGAAATAGAATAACTGTATTGTAATAGGGGGGATTTGTGAAGCGTATCATTTGAAAATAGTAATACCGTGGAATCTGTTGAACGGATGACAGTTGGTGAACTTGATTGAGACAAATCCATGATGTATAGCGGAATGGGTTCGCCTGCCATGCATTTTTCCTTGTTCATTTGAATGATCGCGTGTAAATCTTTCGTGGTTTGGTGATCTGTACAATTTGGGCGTCGATCTTCCTTGGTTTCCACCAAAATGTTGTCAATCCTATCTAAAAGCAAAAAAGAAAGAAAGAAAATTCAAATACAATATTAAAGTAGGTCTTGTTTCGAACACGCAAAAATTAATTAACAATTACCTGGAAATAGCAGTTTAATAGAACCAGTAGTCGTTTCCTCAGTTAGTTCGGGAAAAGCGTTCTTTATATCCGCAATGAATCTTTTGTAATGTTCAAGTCCGGTCAGCCTAGATGGTTTCCGGCTTAAGAGACTGCTAGAACTTTGATTTAGGTCTACAGACTCTAAAACGAATAGACGTAAATAAGGCTCTCTTCGATTTCCGCCGTGGTCGACTCGGATTACTTTGAATCGGACATTCACAATTGACGACATATCGATTGAAAAATTACAAGCGTGAGGCTTGGATAACTAGGACATGTACAGCAAACGACTGAAACACTATACTGGTAAACTAAGACTGGAAAAATAAAGTTTCTATTTTACCACCGGACAAAAGGCTGTTGACGACAATAACCCTCCGTATGCATGCAGGTATGTGCAATCGGCATATATAATGATTTTCAGAGAAAACTCTTTTCATGGTCATACAGGGTTGTAAGGGTCATTCTCTGTACAGCCAAATCATTTCAGTACTATATGGGACCTACGATTAAACATGATTTCCAAGAACATATTTAACTACCTTCTATTTGAAATTTGGGTGCAAGTTGGTGGTAAACATTTATTTTTAATTCTGATAATTTTTTTTAATATATTTTATCACAGAATGTTTACAAGCAAAAAAAAATTTATAGGAAGGCAAAAGAATTTTTTTCAAATCTATTGTTATAATTCTGGATTATGAACAGACCGGTACTTTGACTACTTTCTATCCTTCCAAGTTCTTCATCGGCTTTGTAAGCACCGTCGCCAAAATAATTTGTTAAACATTTTTTTCAGTACCGGTAATATGGACTTATTTTGATTCCATACCGTAGTAACTATAATATTCTATAATTTAAAAAATATATATATCCTACAGGTGGCTCTTTTAGGTGCGGAATATGTAATAGATATCATGATGAAGCATAGAATGCGGCAAACAATTATGCCTTCCAATAATCTCAGTTCTTAAAAAAAAAACTACGAATCGAATTTGTAGTAATACTACAGAAAACTAGGAGATATGAAGAACACTCAAAACTTGATTGATATCGCCTCCCTTCACTTCCAGAAGCCGAGTTAGCCAGCCTCCTTCTTCTTTGAATCCCATGGCCAGCATCTTCTCCAAAGCTGCATCAATCAAGGCATCTAGATTATGGTCAAATATTTAATAATTAATTATCTTAGTGTCTATTAATAATCAAGAAATCAAGTGGACAATACCTGGATGACGAATAGATTTCTCTTCTTTCGTGATGATATGATCTGTGTTAGACGATGATTCCACCATATCCTCCATGATCCAAACACTCCCCGTGCTGCTGCTGTTGGATGAAACTACCGATTTTACGCTAGCAGCATCGTCATTGCCGTCCCAATCTTTTCTGCTCATCTGGCTAATAATATCTCCAAAAGGATCCATTGGAAATGGGCGATTTTCAATAACATCGGAAGCAGTAGACGATGGAAGAACCTGTTCGATTTCAGGACATATTTCTTCTGGATCGATTGTTGTTTCGATAATCGAGTCAGATAAGGTAATGGGCAAGATGATTTCGATCTGATTAGAATTCTGTTGTAGATTCTTTTTCTGCAACTCTTCGTTGAGGAGGATCTTTACTCGTTGAGACCAATTTTTTTCAGTCCATTCATTCCAGAGTTGCGTCACCATATGAGGAACCGCGTGGGACCCTAATAAAGCAGAAATGTAAATCCAATACACTATAGTCAATAAAAAGAAGAAAAGACTTACCTTCCGATTTGCCTAAAATATTAAATATTTGTTGGGAAAGGCGCTTTATTTTGGCGTCCTGTTCGTTCATCTTGGTTTCCATTTTCTCCAGTTTAGTAAGTAATGACGAATCTTCCGTTTTGGCTTGATTGGAAGTGGCCAATTGTTCCGCAACGATCTGTTGATCGGTGACTAATAGACGCTTAATTTCATCAGTGATGGTACCTTGTAGCGTCATCATCTTGGAATCCATTTTCTCAAGTAAAGCTAGAATAATAGTTGATTGATCATTATTTTCTTGAGTAAGAGTTGTCAACTGCTTTGTGATGGTTTCGTGTCGAGCAGTTTGCTCTTTGCACTTGACCTCCATTTGTTCTATTAAGCGTAGAATAGCGGAGTCGATGTCTTTCTTGATTTGGCTAGAATCCGTCAACTGCTTAATTATAGTTTCTTGATCACTACAATGATTTTTTTAAATATTAAATTTGTTCGATATGGTCTATATACCTTTGAGTCACCTTGATCGATGGTATTAGTTGACTTTTTTTGTGACGGATCCAAGACGAGTAGATCAATGACCTCACCTGCCGTACACTTCTTCTTATTCAACTGGAGGATAATGTGCATATCAGTTTCGGATTGTATTATTATTTTGTCCTCATCACAAACATCTAAAATCCAAATATAAAGCAGCTTTTAATCATGAGTTGGCTTCTTACTTCTTAGAATAAAAAACAATATTATTTACCAGGAGCCACAAGTTTAAATTTATCCGACCGGAGTTCAGGAAAATCTTGTTTGAATTCGCTGATAAGATCTCTGTACTTATAATAATAGCTTAGGCTGGAATCATAGGTTGCCTCAGGGTTCCAGGAGCGTAAAAGATATAGACGAGATAGTGGACGGGAAGTAAGCCCCTGTTGAGTCATCCGGGTAACTTTAAAATAGACTTCCATATCGATTTTAATAAAGCCTTCAATTGAAACTCGAATTCAAATACTATTTTTCCCTAAAAAGCTTTAGCAATCGACTGCTGCGCACCACAAAAAGACAGATAAATAATGAAGAAAGCGGTATGTGATGCGCTACACTTTTGTTTCAGACGTGTTGACGACGAACAAGGTATTCATATTTACCGATAATTATTTACGATTTCTCGGAACAATCTTTTTTGGGTTTAGCCAAGGCTATTCTAATTATAGATACTGACTAACATTCACACAAAGAAAGTTGTTTCAAACGTAACAGAATCGTTGGCGCTACTCAAAAGAAGCTTTTTTGTCTCTTGAAGACGTACGCAGTTTGATTCGTGTTCTGAATCGACCCAAAGGCTAAAGTAAGATTAGTGGGAAAACAATGCAATAACAAAAAATTGGATGGCATCAATAGCTGTGATACAGTTGTTTACCTTGGGTGCTCTTATCGCTGTTGCACTCGGTGTTTACTTCGGAGCAACCCAAATCGACAGTTTGGCTCGGCATAAATATCTCAATAAGAAAACAGGTGAGTGAATCTTTACTATTTCTTTCAGTTCAAAATTGATAATCTATAATATTTAGATGGAGTTGAAAGGCGTGACCTCACCAGCAGATCAGAACTAATAAGCAAAGAGCGTAAGAAAGTCCGAACTGTAGTTATCGATGCCGAATTGAACACAGTCTACAAGCAAGTAGTGAATTCAACACTAGAGTACATCTTCCAGTTCTCCTACCTCCAAGATGTAAATATAAAAGTGTTAAATAAGTATTGAATTTGGAAATAATCCGTCTTTTTAAATTACTCAATTTAAGGTAAGAAATAGTCAAGCAGTGGCTGTCCAAGTGACGAGCACGACAGCGTTCAAAGAAAATCCAGTTCTTGTAGTCATCAGGCAGCAGAAAGCTGTGCAATCTTGGCAACTACCTCTCCTAGTGGAAACAGCCAGTGGATTGTATTATTTAATTTAATATGACATGGTTTTTCTATTGGTATATTTATTAAACTATAGGCAGGAATTCAATAGCGCTAGTCGAACCTTATGTGAAGAACCTTTGAAAGATAATATTACCGTTGAGCACGAATTCTATCTTGGAATATCCACATCGGAACATCGAAACCTTACATTTGTCGCATCCGTCTCGGTAGTTCAAGACTATTTAATTAGGTACAGTAATATATAAATTCAAAGATGAAAAGTATGTAAAAATGTATTGTTGATGATGTA
Source organism: Chydorus sphaericus (assembly GCA_030141595.1). Classification (NCBI taxonomy): domain Eukaryota; kingdom Metazoa; phylum Arthropoda; class Branchiopoda; order Diplostraca; family Chydoridae; genus Chydorus; species Chydorus sphaericus. Next base: position 3,663,071 of record CM057929.1, read on the forward strand.
CAGTTTAGATAAAAATTATACAGCTAAGGTGACTGCAACAGAGCCGAAATATTTTCAATTTCTCTTCCCGGAAAATGTGACCAACGTCCTCCTTAAACTCCACTCCGATGATACCTTTTGCATGACTGTCTCTGTTCAAAACCTGAGCGTAAGTAACCTACCGTATACTCGTATTTTCTAATTCTACATTGAATTATTATTTCAACATTCAGTGCCCCGTATTTGATACTGAGAGCGACCTAAAATACGAAGGCGTTTGGCAAACGCTCATGAATCAATCTGGCATGACCATAAGCGTAATTTTAAAAGAGATAAGGGTTTTAATAAGTTTCTTAGGAAAGTGAATTTTGAAAATTTTTTGTAGAGAGAGCGCTTCCCGGACGGATTCTTCCTCGTCTTTGTTGTTAAAGCGGATGATTACGAGTGCACCGGAAAAAGGGCTTACTCAACATCGTCTTCACGTTTGAAAACTGTTCATTTTAGCCTGCATGAAAAAGTAATAGTGCAAGATTCTATAGCTACATCATTCTAATAATAACCATTCTTTAGATCGGTTATATCAAGTTCATGTTTGCCGTGCTCGGAGTCTTGGGGATTTTCGTCTTTTTCTATATTATGGCTTTTATTGCATTCTGTTTCAACTGCATCGAGTAAGTATACATACAATAAAAACATCAGTAAACATAGTGATATTATTCTCGTTGTAGCAATATACCTGAAGAGCTCGCTCCTAGTTTATTGGAGGCTCAACATCATGGCCCAATCACTTACGGCTCAACCAGTAATTAATATTGGCTTGAATGTTGATTAGAGAATTAGATTTGATTTGATTTTTAATTACAGCATCATCTACGGCGGTTCCTCCTCATAATTCCGATGGTGTTGATACTTCGCCTCTTTTAACTGATCAGAAGTTTACCAGGTCGACCGAGTCTTCCATTGACTTGACTGACGTCGATCTACTAACGGATGCCTTTGTTGATAACGAAGTTGTGAGAAGCAAAACATTTCTATTTGTGTCGGATCTCGCTCGTAAAGGACCATATTTCCACGGTATGCTAGAGGCTTTAAAAAAGTAATTCCAAGTAATGCTGAAAATAATTTTACCAATCTTGATAATAGGGAACAAAGCACAGCTCTATATGTGGAACCTTATCATCGTATATAAAAAATCCATTTCAAGTTTATTTTAGTAAAATTTTTATTTAAAGAAAAATTTAATAGGTTGCCATATTTTACGCCCTTCCTGTGGTGCAGCTAGTCATCATTTATCAAAAAGTTTGAACACTTCGCTTAAAATGTTGCACCATAATTCAATTTCATTAAATCATTTCAGGTGCTGAATGATACAGGAGATCAGGATTTGTGCTATTTCAATTTCCTTTGCGCGCACCCGCTGGGTCAATTAACGGACTTTAATCACGTCTACTCGAACATCGGTTACGTCCTTCTTGGTCTCCTTTTCATCATCAATACGGCACGAAGGGACATTATCCGGAGAAAAGCTCAAGCTAGGCACGATCGTTTAGAGAAAGTAATATATGCCAATTAAATTATTTAGATACTTTTTATATTCTATACCAACATCTCTTCAATTAAAAGTTTTACGGGATCCCACAACATTTTGGCCTCTTTTACGCGGTAATAATCAATCCAATTTCTAAGCAAAAGTACAATCTTATCATTCATATTTTTAAAGATGGGAATGGCGCTCATGGTTGAAGGAATCTTATCTGCCTCTTATCACATATGCCCTACACATGCCAACTACCAATTTGGTCTGCTCGCTAAATCACTAAATTCCTAAACTCATCTTTTTTCTGATCTCATGTAACTGTATTAATAGACACTACGTTCATGTACGTTTTGAGCATCCTATGCGTCCTCAAGATCTATCAAACCCGTCACCCAGATATCAACGCAGAAGCTCACGCATGTTACGCTTTTCTGGCCTTTATCGTCATGCTGGGAGTCGTCTCTGTTTTCGAAGACGGGCTCATCTTCAGGATCGGTTTTACCATCCTTCATTTAGCCTTTTGTTTAGCCCTCTGCACTCAGATCTACTACATGGGCCGATGGAGACTGGATGTCGGTATATTTAAAAGGATCTACTTGGTTTGGTGGAACGATTTCCAGGCAGGACCATCTTATTGGTTCCAGCCCATGTACACGGATCGGTTGATCCTCTTAATGGCTGGCTTTCTATTCAATGTGGGTCTGGAGATTTATGCTTATCTTCAAATGCCTGTGGACTTTGCTACCTTCATCTTAGCCATATTTATAACAAATTTGATGTTGTACACAATTTTCTACATCATCATGAAATTGCGCTACGGAGAGAGGATCCTGTGTCAGCCGCTGATGTACATCATTCTGGCGATGCTGTGCTGGGCGCCGGCTCTTTATTTCTTCATCAACAAAGCAGCTACTTGGAAGGTATTGAATTTTAATTAATGTAATTAATAAGTGAAATTAGTTTGATTAAATATTCGTTTGATTTATTGACATAGAAAAGTGCAGCAGAGTCAAGAGCTATCAATCAGGAGTGCATTATTCTCAACATCTACGACTATCACGATATTTGGCATTTCCTCTCGGCAACCAGTCTCTTCTTCTCTTTCATGGTATAGTATCATAATTTCATATATTTTTTTTTTTAAATTTTCCTTGGACTAAATTATGATTTTTTTCATTATTCTATAGATCCTTTTAACGCTTGATGATGGTAACTTTTCAAAACTGTTTATTTTATACGTATATTTGTTCATATGTACAAAGTTTTCAATGTGTTCATTCAGATTTACGGTTTACGCCACGTGATAGAATACCCGTCTTTTAAAGGAACCAGCTCGTAACCCTTTAATACGACGGATAAGAGGGTCCATTATCCTGATCGTTGTAAATAATTTTTGCATGCAGTGATAATGTCTTTTCCTCCTTGAAAAAATATGTTTTCCTATTCGCTCCTTAATATAGCTTACTTACCACAATAATACTTACGTAAATCATATCGTATGTGCATTGTATTATTAAAGGTTAGCTTCTTTTAAAAAGGGGTCAAGTACCATTAATTTAGATTCCAGGGCATAATAGCAGCATTCATCCTTGAAGAGCAGAGCTAAATGATGCATTGCATTGGCAAGTCAATTAAAGGCATGCAACCTCAGTCTAATAGATGGACACTGCTTGTCCTATAAGCGGGAATTTCCCATTTTTGTTCTTCAATGTGAGAACAGAATTTAAATCACGAGTTAACTGTAGAAATTTGTGGGTGATACCTTGGGGATAAAGAGAATTAGGAATGCTTTTGTGACAAGAGATTTTTTCTCCCGTAAGTTACAGATTTCATTTTAAATCCTGAGCAGCAATTGAATGGAGCTAGCGCTTGATTAATTCAAGATTCTAGCATTGCACCAGGGATTTGCATTTTAGCCGTGATCCCCTGATCCCGTTAAATATTATAAAAAGATGCGACTGCACTAGTAGCCGAGATGCGCTTCTGCATCATCATTTTCACAATTTCACCAGTCATTTAATACTTGTTGCTACCAAATTGTGTCAATATATTACTTTAAAAATAAAAATGACTTCCAGAATACGCCGGTAATCAGATATGACGAGCATTACGTACTAGCGGAGATACCATTTTGCATGAAAGATATTGTATTTGGATACAAATGATCATCTCTTTCTATGATGAGTAAAACAAGCCACCAAAACGGTTCGACCAGGAGAAGAAAAGTAATTTAGGCGGAATAAATCATGAAACCAATTTAAGAAAAATGGATGGTGTCTAAGACTTGAGAGATGTCCCCACCTTTTACCTCCAAGAGTCGAGTGAGCCAGCCTCCTTCATCTTCGAATCCCATAGCTTTCATCTTCTCCAAAGCTGCGTTAATCAAGGCACCTGTAATAATGATCATCATTCATTTACTATAAAAATAAAATAGCTATTATACAGAAAAATTACCTGGATGTTGAGGAGCATTCTTTGTGGCAGATGTATCTTCAGACGCTTCAATCATATCTTCCGTGATCCAATCACTATTTAACATAGAGCTGCATTCTGAGGATTCTGATGCGACGCTCGCAGAATCATTTGCATAATCCTGATGGCTATTTGAAGGAACAGAATATTCCTCAAAAGGATCTAATGTTTCATCGTGAGGTTTAGATGGGATGACTTGCTGGATTTCAGCGGCGCAGTCACCTGAACTATCCTCATTCATCTGTGGTGTTCCATCTTCCAATTGCATCTTTGCTATTTCTTGCAATAGGGTTAACTCTTCTTCACTTTTTTCTTTATTAGTCGTTAATAATGTTTCCTTTGCATTATTCAAATAAGAGGAATTATATATACTCCCAAAGGAGCGCATACTCTCTTTATAGAGAGCCGGCCACTCGAAATCTTCTGGCGAAATCCTTCCAGATCGTCGCTCATTCCAAAGTCGTCGGGTTGAATCATAACTATATCCTATTAAAGTATATAAATTAATTCGTTCATATTTAAGTTTAAAGACGGTGAATGTATAGAGAAAACCTTTCAAATATCAAACTTACTAGGCTGGCTTGAAAGAGTATGCATGTTGTGGTAATAGTGCTGACGGTTGAGGCTCTTTCTGTAGGCTTCTTTTTTCTTCGAGTCTTCTTCCATTTCGTTCAATAGGCGTTGCGCTTCTTTCTCTCCTCTCTCAACATGGCGGGAAGCTGTAAATGGCTTATCATTTGGAATCATCTTCTCTCGTATCAACTTGCTCTTCGCAATCATCATCTCTCGTATCAACTTGCTCTTTGCAGTCATTTTCTCTATTCGTGAATTTAGACGAGCTTGATCAGCTGCTTGTATTTGGCTCTGTTGACTGGCAATAGCTGCTTGTTTCGTCAAACTATGTAAGATCGCTGACATGGACTAAAAGTGACAAAATAAAAAAAAATTAGTTGGATTTTTTTAGATGTAAGATTGAAGGGTTCAATGTTTACCATGGTTTGGTTTTGGCTGGTATTCGTCATCGTTTTTGGACATGAAGAATCCACGACATGGAGCGTAATGGGCATTCCTTCCGAACATTTTTTCTTATTCAACTGAATTACGGCATATAATTCTTTAACAGTTTCTGTTAGTACGTCGTTACCGTCTTCTACTGAAAAAGTTCGATACTGCAGATAAGTAAAACGAAGTACACATATGATTTTTAAAAAAATTACCTGGAAAGACGAGTTTGAATTTGTTTTTTTCTTGTAGTTCAGGAAATGCTTGTTTGATCTCACCAATAAAATCTGAGTAGCGATTGGCATTGATACCCACATATAAATCGGAACAGGAGTGTTCCAGGTCCACCGATTCGAAGATGAAAAGTCGAGAAAAACGACTGCTATTATTGGCTTGCGATCCTTCTTGTAAATACCGGATCACCCTAAAATACACATTCACAACAGAAGCCATAATATCACTATAATTATGCAGCAAGTAGTGTAGTTCTCTAATAATCAACGGCTGCTATACGAATGCGATTGATGAATCGAAGTTATTCAGTTCCCTATCCCTCGCTATCGAATGTCCAATGACCTTCTATATGATAACGACGTCACGATGCTTTCTGCGTAAAACCTCTTTTGATCCCGTCATTTACTGCGAAAGTATTGTGGGAATAATAGAAAAATAATTCTAAGAAATTGCTTGATAAAATTCATAATAGCTTTTTTAAGCTGCGTAAAAAAACTTTTAAGCTTCATTTCTGTTTTAATACCGTAGAAATTTAAAAACGAGAGATAGAGCGCAAAAAAAGAACAAGTTTTGTTTTGGAAGCATATACTTTGTCTTTGAATCTTTAATGATCAAGTCATAATTTAACTATAAGAAAAATCATTTTTGCAGGTTTATGAATTTAAAGAGGGCTATCTCCAAAGAAAAATCTCCTGAGTGATCGTTCTTGGCAATCATTATTTTTCTTTATTTCAGAAATATTTAGAATCTCAAATAACAAACCGAATTGGGAATTAATTGATGAACGATTGTAGAATTACACCAGGAACTGTGAAATATGATGGATGGCCGAGATGCGCTTCAGCACCATCATTTTTACCAGTCTAGATATCGTTTCCTACCAGATAATAATTTAAATACCAAATTCAGGATGCGACCGCATTATTGCTAGTCGTTACATTTTATCACAATAAAACGAGGACTCGATCCATTCTCAAGTTGCGTAATACTTAAATTAGTTCCCGCTTTCTAGCAAGATTTAGTATATTGTCACAACCTGATATTCAAAGGAATAACTAATATGCAGTATCTGAAATGAATTATATATTTGATTAATAATAGTAAGCTGTAAATCACACACAATGACTACTACTGAGACACGATGAGGATACTGTAGAGGCCCATGTCGGACAGGTTGATAATCATCCCTTCAACGACAACTAAAACAAGTCAATTAAACAGTTCTACCAGGAAAAAAGACTATCAGAGTTAAGTAGACGGAATCAATGCTAACAACAGTTTAAGAGAAATGGATGGTATCTAAGACTTGAGCGATGTCCCCACCTTTCACCTCCAAGAGTCGAGTGATCCAGCCTCCCTCATTTTGGAATCCCATGGCTTCCATCTTCTCCAAAGCTACTTCAATCAAGGCTTCCATGAAAAAGAAAAAAAATTAATAGATAAAATACAAAAAGGTGAATAGAATATTTACTTGGATGAGAAGGAATGTACTCGACAGCATCCTTTTTGATAGGGATCGTTTCTTGAATCGAAGACGTCGCATCTACCATGTCATCCATGATCCAAACACTATCAGAGTAGCTGCTGTCTGAAGATTCCGACTTTACACTTGCAGAATCATCTAGATCACGGCTGCTAAAACCAATAACATCTTCAGTAACATTAAAAACCTTTGATGGAACAATGACTTGTTGCTGAGTGGCAGCGCAATCGACTGTAGTATCTGCCATCATTGATTCTTCTACATGAACATATGGCTCATCTTCCATTTGTATCTCTACTATGTCTTCCGAAAGAGCGAATTCCTCTTCTTTATTCTCTGGATTAACCATTGATAATAGTCCTTTTTCTTCAGTTAAATCTGAAGAGCTGTTCAAATTCTCGAACGAGTCCGATGTGGGGCTACTAGTATGCTCCGGCTTACTATTTTCAATCTCCTTTTCGAAATCACTTTGTGGCCAAACACTCCCAGTCCGTTTATTCCGAAGTGGCATAACCAGACCATAAGTCGAATCACGATATCCTATAAAAGAAGAGTGAAGCGTTCAATTCATTGTAAAACGAAACTAAGAGAGGATTCTTTAAAAACTTAGTACGATGCTCGCTTAAAAGAGTTAGCATGTTATCGTTGAGACTCTTCGTCCGAGTCTCTGGTTCCTTCGACTTTCCTTCAAATTTTTCCAATGTTGATTTGAAAGCGGAGGCGTCTCTTTTTGCAATTTTACTGGCAACAGCCGAAGCTTCGAGGGCGAGTCTCTGTTGTATTATCTTTTTCATATTCCCAGCCATATTCTCCTCTTGATTTAGTCGAGCTGATGGCCTAGGACCTGATGAATTCCCTTTATCGTCTTGACGAGCAATTTTCTCCATTAGATCCGGTGATGCTGATGCAAGAACAGTTCCTGAATTTCCAGCTTTTCTGCTTCGGTCAGAGGTTCTCTTTGATAATATCTCTTGAATACGCTAATGAAAATATTAAATTTTAGAAGAAAATGTATGTTTAAAATGATCAGAAAGTGGTCAATCGATTTGAACCTTAGTTTGGCTTTGGATCCGGGCAATACTGTTCGACGCCAATTTCGGAACTGTTGATGATTCTACGACAAGAAGCGTGATGGGCGTCCCTTCCAAACACCTTTTCTTATTCAGCTGAATTACAGCGTGAAAATCCCTCACAGTTTCAGTTAGTATGTTGTTACCGTCATCCACTGGATAAATTATGAAGTATAATTCAAAATTTTAGATGAATTTTTCAGAATTAAATAATAATAGTAATAGCAAAAATTACTTGGAAAGACGAGTTTGAACTTCTTTGTAACCAACGATTTATTTTCCTGTAGCTCGGGAAATGCTTGTTTGATCTCACTAATAAAATTAGAATATCGAATAGCATCGAGACCTGCGTATAGATCGGAGCAGGTATGTTCCAGATTCACCGATTCGAATACGAAAAGACGAGAGAAACGGCTGTTACTAGCATAGCTTGAACCCTCTTGGATGTAACGAATAACTCTGAAATACACGTTCACAACGGATGCCATAATATCGCTTTTAAAAAGTCTTGAAATCTAACTAATGATGCAACAGCTAGGTTTCTACTAGTCAACGGCTGCTATACGACTGAAATTGAGAAAAAAAGGTATTTAACACTACCATTGCCCAACGACCGTATAAGTTATTTTTCATGACGACATCAGGTCGATTTCTAACTTCCAAGTAAAACCTTATTCTGTTTTGGTGTCCTGTTTTAGTACCTGTTTTGAGGTCGGAGTCAATCTCTTCTTGTATTACGAAATTTAGGACGTAAATTAAAAAAAAAACATTTCTAAGAAATAATAGGTTTTATAATAAAATCTTATTTTCTCACAATAGTCGGAGTCATTAATGACTCCGATGGAACCTTGTTCGCATTATGAGTTTAAGACTGGAGAATCTTCTGATTTTCTGATATTTAAAAAAAAATTAAATATAGCGAAAAAAATAACTCTATTTCTGATTTTAAAATAGTGTATTAAAAAAAAGAGAACATTACAAAACGTGGTAAAAATCGCCTCTTTTTTTTACTTCCAAGAGACAAGTGAGCCAACCTTCTTCATTCTCTAATGCTGCTTTCATCAGGTCATCTATTAGGAAAGAACAACAACAATTAACTAGATGCTAATGAAATAATAACTGAAAGAAAGAAAATTATTTACCAGGTTGGCGAGGATTTGGCTCCCCTTTCATGATGATCAGTTATTAAACAAAAGAATATGTTGGTTCGATCATATCCTCCATTATCCAAACACTTTTGGAGTTGCTAGATGCTGACGAGGATCCTGATTTCACTCTAGCAGCATCATCATTTTCATGTTGTATATCCAAATTAACTACATGTTCTGGAAAAGGATGTTTTTTAAGAGCGACTGAATCATTTTCCAGATTATAAGTCGATTCATTTTTTCTATTTCTACTGTAGGCTCACTTCCAATGATGACCAGTGATTCTTCAGCATTGACAAAGGTATGCTCCGATGGTTATTCTGAAAGAGCAAGTTTTTCTTGTTGATGATGCCGATTATCTTTCAGTGTTTCCTCTAAAGAAGAGCCAATGTCATCTCCAGTTGTTATATCTTCAAATTTAATGCTGAAATAGCTGAATCTACATTTCCTCTCGATTGGAAGTAATCAGCTGCTGCTTGATGCAATTATCTCGATCAATTTGTTGATTGATGAATATACGCTTAATTTTAACGTCTTGTTCCTTGATCTTCCATTTCCCCCCAGAAATCCATCCTAGTTGTAAATGCACTGCGAAATGCGCTGATCGACGGCCTCTTGGACAATCTCATACATAAAAAGAATTCTGAGACTATTATCTGTTGCGATATGTAATCCAATGTGCTCATATTTTACCTGATTAAGAGAACCATTTGATGACCGGATAGCAACAATGGAGCTCTGGGGATCGATGAATCGATTATGTAAAGAAGAATGGGCTCACATCTCTTTTTATTTAGTTGAATCATTGCGAGAAAATCCAGATCCGTTTCTAGAACTATGCCTTCCCTATCAGTATCTAGAAATTTATAAACGCATTTTTTAATTTAAAAAAGGGGCCTCTTACAGATTACCATAAATAGCTCACTTACGGTATCCATTTGCGAAACCAATTTGGATTTTTTTTTTACTTGAACGGTTATTATTAGTAATTTTCTTTATTGTTAGACATAGAGATATTATTTATACCCAAGGAAGTGCTTTTGAATTCCTTGTCGTTGAACTCGGGAAATTCTTTTTCTAGAGCACTGTAAAATGCGATGTTGAGATCGAGTCGATCGTCGCTTCGACAATCAAGTGCGTCCCTGAAGAATTCCTCATGGAAAATGTGCGGAGGACGATCTAAACGGCCGTCTCTGAAGATCCACGTCGTCTCAAAGTAAATATCGATCTTTGAATCCATCCTGATTATTTAACTGTGAATTTAATTGGTAAAATAAAATTAGAAAAACAATGGCAATAATACTTGGTCTATATGATTCCGACAACCACAATCATGAATGAAACAGCACGGTACAGGTCAATCGATAACCAGGCAACTGAGCAAAGAACTAAACAGAGAAGAAATTTCGCTTTGTATATGAGCTCGGTCGACTCGTGGACGTCGATGATATCTATTTTCTCAGAAGAAGTTTTTGGCAACGTCGAAGAATTTCCTTACGTTCGATTTAGCCATTGTGTGCTGTGCACGGCGAGTTAAATTGAATATATAAATAAAGCAACAATTTTCAGAGAGAACTTGATATTGAAAATTGTATTGACCAACTGAAATCAATGCATAAATTGAGTTGGAACAATTCCGTCAAAATTTGCGCATTTTACTCCTGCAACTTCGACTCGAGCCATTTTTGCGCGCCTTCTTCACTTCCGAATCGCCTGTTTATCATCATACTCAGAATAGATTGAACGAAATCAAGCTCTATAGATATAAAACAGATGTATTAATTATTTCATCTGAAACTTTAAAAAATATATACGTAGAATTTTACGATACCATCAGGGGGACGATCAGGATTCGAAGTTTCTATCGGAATCGGCGTTTCTTGAACAACAGAATGAGATGATGGCGATAATGCAATCGCTCCGTTTTCCAGAACCAATCCATCAGAGCTTACTGATGAATCTGGTGACTTGGCATCAGAGTCTTCAGTCTTCAAAACAACCGATGAACTTGTGGAAGGAGCAGTTTCTACATGTATATCAGTAGGATTTTCCGGTTTGCCTAATAATACGTCGCCGATGAGTTGGTTGTATCATAATAGATTCTCAATTAGTTTTCTATCTACAAGGAATAACTACTCACCAGACTTTTTTGAAATTTTTTTTATATTATTAGAAGATAAACGAATGATATTCTTGCAATATTTTTGCATGTCCTTCATTTGGGCTTCATCTAGGTGTACCAACGACTTCTGCTTTCGGGTTTTGATGGAACCTTTCTTCGACCTAACAGCCATCTGGTCGGCAATAGCATCATGGCCCACCTATTCATCAACAAAATTGTATAAACAATTGAAGTGATTTAAATTAAAATTGTGAAAGAATTATGGTTAAAATATACCTTAGAATCGGTACCACGAATGCTGATGCTGTGCTCTGGATGCTTTCCAGAAGTGACACAAGGGCCACAAATGATGTAATTCCCCTCGCACTGGAAGCATTGAAAAAGACTACCTTCGATAGCTTCATGACATTCGCTACAGCTAGAACTGAGATGTGTAGTCATATCAGCGACGGGCTTTTCATCGTCCATCTTCGGGTATTGAGAAGCTGAACATAGACGCTGTTCAATTCGTAGTGGAAGAGGCTTGCTGCTGAATGTTGCAATTTCCTTATTAAAGGTGAATAAAGATATCAAACCGTCATAGAAATCCCCATGCTTATCAAGCAGAATTTTCTCTCCATTACAATCTAAGTGGGAAATTAATCGTAATATCAATTTTTAAAATCTATAAGCAGATAAATATCGAGAAATAATATTTACTTAGTGAAGTGAGTTGGAATTCCTTGTCGTTGAACTCAGGACATTCTTTTTGTAATACTTCGGAAAACGTGGTGCTGAGAACTTGATCGTCTTCTTTTTTTGGTCCTGAACGAACTTGATTTTCAAAATTGAGTGCGTCCCGGAAGAAATCTACATGAAAGATGTGTGGAGGACGATCAGCACGACCGTCTGTGAAAATCCATGTCACCTCAAAGTAAATCTTGATCGTTGGATCCATCTAGATAATTCTGAAATTAGTTTTTTTTTTTTTTTTTTCAAACGAGACTTACTACGTCTATTTGGTCTATTCGTTCTACTCGTTGAAAGAGTTGAAAATAGACTGAATTTACTTAATGAATTTTTCCTCCGTCAAGCCTTTTTGTTTAGTTCACTAAGCACATTTCTTAGTGATGATGCCTATTAAACGATTTCTTAGAAAATGGATGAAGGCCATTTCATGAAGGATGCAAATACCAAGATTATCTCAATAAATGACAACCCTATTAGAAAAATACTCGGAAAAATTTCTTATCATTAACGCGCCAACATTTACAGATTAGTTTTGAAATATTTGGTCAAAAACAGCTGGGAATGTGTTCGACTATTTAATCTATGGTTTAAAGTTAGCGAGAGAAAAAGTTTCGAAAATGGGGACTGAAAGATGGATACGATCATCGTCCTCCATCAAGTTCGGAAGCGACTTTAATATGTCATTGGAGATGTCCACACCAAATACACGATCGTTATTAGCAGGGCTGCTGCTACCGTCATTGAAAATCCAGTTGACTTTAAAGTAAATCTTGGTAGTAGACGGATTCATTTTCTTACAAGACTCGGAAGCGTAGGCACAATAATCGATGAGACAGTTAGCACGGTGCAGGTTGATCATCGTCATCACCGGCCCACTGTGAAAAAAACTATGTTCACAGCGAAGGTATATTCATTTTGATATTATAGCATAGTGAGGATCGGTCGACTTATGAACGTCGATGATAGAACTAGAAGAATAGCACTTTCTCGGAAGAGAAAGGTTTTAACAACGAAAAATTTCCTTGCGTCCAATTAAACTAAACGAAAACTTAAAAAACTCGTTTATCTATTACGTTATGCCTCTTTAAATGGATTTCATGGACGTTATATGCGTTCTCAAACAAATATTTCGAACGAAAATGTATTTTTCTTTAAGTTTCCAGGAAAGATAAGACTAATTTGCTTTTAGAGGAGTTTAAACCAAGTTTAATCAGCATCAAAAAAGAAAGATGCATTTTTATTCGTTATCAAAATAAATCTACGAGAGATGAGTCAACTCTCTCAAAAGAGTTTATGAATCGTATCAAGATTTCTACATGCAAACAAAAAAGTTTTCAGAAAAAATATCTAACTTAACTACAAACAAACAAAATAATAAAGCAACAACATATATTATGATCATGTCATAATACGAGGGGGAGCGCGAAGGATTTGAATTTTCTGTAGTAGAATCATCGCAGCTTTTTGAACATCAGAACAAGTTAATTGCGCTGATTCAACTGTTTCGATTTCTAGTGCCGAACTGTCTAATAATATACCATAGAATAATCAGTCAAAAAATTAAAAATATGTAAACTATTTTCAAGCGGCTACAAGCATCTATTAACTACTCACTTGACTTTAACCAAGCAGCCATCTGATCGGCAATTTCATCACGGTTAACCTATTTAAATTCATCAACAAAATTGTATAACACATTGTATTGAATATTAAAGTTGTAAAAGAATAATTAAATTATACCTTGGAATCGGTAGCACGAATGACGAATTGACTATGTTGTGCTTTGGATGCTTTCCAGAAATGAAGCAAGAGCCGCACATGATGTAATCCACTTCGCACTGGAAGCATTGGAATAGATAACCTTCTATGTCCGCGTAACATTTCCAACAGTAGGGGATAGGACTGAGATATTTAGCACGCTTTTCATCGTCAATTTTTGAGCATTCTGGGGCTAAATATCGATGCTGTTCGATTCGCAGCGGAATAGGTTTGCTACCCCTGATGAAGGCTTTTTTCTTATTACAGGTGATGATGTCTATCAACTTGTAACACCCTTCCTTCTTCTTATCAAGCAGGATTTTGTTACCATCAACATCTAAATAAAATAGTTGAATGGTTGTCATTAACGTTTTCCTTTATAATTAGACATAGAAATATCGATTTATACCGAAAGAAGTGATTTTGAATTCCTTGTCGTTGAATTCGGGAAATTCTTTTTCTAGTGCACTGTAAAATGCGATGTGGAGATCGAGTTGCCTTCATCCAGTGCGTCCCTATAAAGAATTCCAAATGGAAGATGTGCGGGGGGCGATCAACACGGCTGTCTCTGAAAATCCACGTCGCCTCAAAGTAAATTTTGATCTATGAATCCATCCAGATTTTTCTTATTTCCAGTTTAGCTGGTACAAATTACAATAGGGATAACAAACTATGACACTAAGACTTGTTAGATATATGATTCCGGCAAGTAAGCACAATAACCAATACGAGTCAGCACGGTACAGGTTGATCTTGATTTTACAGCAAAGAAATATTGATTTGTACTGTATGTAAACTCGGTCGACTTGTGGACGTCGATGATCCTCTTCTCGGAAGAAAAAGGTTTTGGCAACGTCGAAGGATTTCCTTACCTCCGATTTAACGAAAAGAAAAGAAAAACATAAAGTGGTAGCCCACATCGATATTAAGCTATAACCTCTTCAAATGAATTTCTAACCTCAGCTTTCATTTATAATGAGAAATACTATATTGATAAAATACAGAAGTAAAGATTTTGGAGTTTCACTCAGGACGATTCCGACTACTGATTTTATAGTTCGACTGATCCTCGAAGGTTGCCGCTGTAGTGCGTTGATTTCTATTGGAAAGCTTGGTTGACCAAATATGGTGATGCTATCAGAATCATGCCATGTTAAAATTAAATTTGGAAACACTGCATAACATTCATTAGAGTTCAGTGTACACCATTTGAAAAAGGGGAACAAACAAATAAATAAATTCTGAATTGAACAAGTCCAATTAAATCTATAAATACAGCAACGCGAGATTTAGAGAGAATTGTGTATTAAAAGTTGTATGGCCCGTCTGAAATTAAAAAAATATATATATAAATTAAGGTCATGAGGTGAAAATTCCGTCAAAATTAATATGTGTAATTAACCATATAACTTTAACTCACTTTTTGCGCCCCTTCTTGGCTTACGAATCGCGTGTCTATCATGATTCTCAATACAGTTTATGAATCAAATCTTGATCTATTCATAAAAAAATGAAGATATCACACTTTCCAAAAAAGAACAGAAAAGAAACAGCAACGGAATCAAATAATTAAACAGCCAAGGAACCAAATAATAAAAGAAACACATTATAATAATAATATTAAAAATTAAGGAGAAGAGCGAGGGATTTGAATTTTCGATGGGTAGAATCGGCGCTTCTTGAACAACAGAATTAGATGAAAGCACTGATTCAACAGTTTCGTTTCCCAGGGCTGAAGTGGCTAATAAAACATCATCGATTCATTAGTTACATCAATATAGGATTTGTATATAGTTCGTCTAAGGACCAACTACTCACAAGACGTTGTTTGGGTTTCAGGTATCCGGATCCACGACGTCCCCTTGATGGATTCGTTCGAAGTGTTCTCCAACCCTTTGATGACGAACACGTGAAATCCATCACTACATCTAGGAATAAGATTTTCAGTCGTATTAACGGGCTTTTCATCGTCAATAGTTGAGGATTCTGCAACTGAAAATAGACGTTGTTCGATACGCAGTGGAATAGGTTTGCTGCCCATAATGAAGGCTGATTTCTCATTCCAGGCGATGATGTTCATCAAATTGTTACACCCTTCCCTCCGCTTATCAAGTAGAACTTTTTCGCCATAACAATCTGATATTAAACGGTTATCATTCGTATTTTTCTTTATTATTAGACATAGAAATATTGATTTATACCCAAAGAAGTGATTTTGAACTCCTTATCGTTGAACTCGGGAAATTCTTTTTCCAGTGCACTAAAAAATGTGATGTTAAGATCGCGACGATATTCGTTCTCCATGTCGGGAAGACAATCAAGTGCGTCCCTGTAGAATTCCACATGAAAAATGTGCGGAGGACGATCTAGACGGCTGTCCCTGAAGTTCCACGTCGCCTCAAAGTAAATGTTGATCTTTGAATCCATCTGGACTTATCTTATTTTGAGTTAAACTGGTAAAACAAAAAAAAGTAAAAACACAATGACATTAAGACTTGGTCTATATAGTTCCGACGCATAAGCACAGTAATCAATGAGGAAGCACGGTACACGTCAATCGATAGCCAGGCAACTGAGCGAAGAACTATATTTACAGCGAGAAGTATTGTTTTCTACATTAGCTAGGTCGACATGTAGACGTCGATGATATCACTCTTCTCAGAAGAGAAAGGTTTTGGCAAGTGGCAACGTTGAAGAATTTCCTTACGTTCGATTTAAAACACACACACAAAAACATAATTGGTGCAAATCAATTAAGTTAAAACACCTAAAGTTTCATAACTTTTAATTAATTTTCTAGATGACATACGGTACAGTATTATTTGGCAACTTTCAGTTATAATGAGAAGTAAGAAGTATAGATTTTCAAGTAAATATTTTCCTTCTTAAGTCAGTCTCTAGCTGAATTCGATAAGAAAAAAGGCGAACCCAACTTTCCACAATTCACTCTGACATCAGAATCATTCAATTATTCAATAAAATTTGGAATTGTTGTATAAAATTCCTCAGTGTTGACACCATTCAGAAAAAGGGCCAAAAAGGTCTACTGGAAAATATATTTTAAATTGAACATTTGTGTTGTGCACGGCGAGTTCAAATGAATGTATAAATAAAGCAACGATTTTCGAGAAAACTAAATATTGAAAATTGTATTGACCATCTGAAATTCATTCACAAATTGAGGTGAAACAATTCAGTCAAAATTAATATTTTTTACCGTACTCATGCAACTTTGACTCGAGCCATTTTCGCATGCCTTCCCGGCTTCCAAATCGCCTGTTTATCATCAAACTCAGTACAGAATGAATCAGTTTTAGATTATCTATAGATATAAAATAAATATATAAATAATTTAATCCAAAAATACATATTAGAATTTTACGACACCATTAGGGGGACGATCAAGATTCGAAGTTTCTATCGAAATCGGCGCTTCTTGCCCAGCAGAATGAGATGATGACGATAATGCAACAGTTCCGTTTTCCAGGACCCCTCCATCGGAGCAAACTGATGACTTGGCATCAGAATCTTCTGTCTTCAGAATAGCCGATGAACTTGTGGAAGGAGCAGTTTCAGCATGCACAATAGTAGGAATTTCCGATATGCCTAATAATACGTCAACAATTATGAGTTAGATCATCAAGGATTCTTAAATAATTTTCTATCTGCAAGAAATAACTACTCACTAGATATTTTTGAAGGAAGTTCTGCATTATTATAAGATAAAAGAATGGTCTTGCAATGGTTTTGCAAGTCCATCAACGACGTCCGCTTCCGCTTTCGGGTTTTGTTGGAAGCTTTCTTCAACCAAACAGCCATCTGACAGGCAATAGCATCATGATTCACCTATTTTAATTCATCAATAAATTATGTAACCGAATTTAAGTGATGAGCATCAACATTTTAAAACAAAGAATCATTAAAATATACCTTGGAATCGGTAGCACGAATGACGATGTTGTGCCCTGGATGCTTTCCAGAAGTTACGCAAGATCCGCACATGTTGTAATCCCCCTCGCACTGGAAGCATTGGAATAGACTACCTTCGATGGCTTTATGACACACACTACAGTTGGGACTGAGATGTTTATCGTCAATCTTTGGAAATTGAGTAGCCAAACGCCGACGCTGTTCAATTCGCAGCGGAATAGGCTTGCTTCCCTTAATGAATGCTGTCTCTTTGTTCCAGTTGAGTAAAGCTATCAAACCGTCATAACCATCCCCCCGCTTTTCAAGCAGCATTTTTTCGCCACAAATATCTAAATTAAATATAGTCAGTGGTTTAAATTGGATAATAATATTATAATTTAATTTATACATAGACAAATAACGGGAAGTATAGTAATATTTACTTAGAGAAGTGATTTTGAATTCCTTGTCGTTGAACTCGGGAAATCTTTTTCTAGTGCACTGGAAAACGCGGCTTTTAGATCGCGTAGATCATCTGTTTCCATGTCGGGAAGACAATCAAGTGCGTCACTGAAGAATTCCATATGGAAGATGCTCGAAGGACGATCGACACGGCCGTCTCTGAAGGTCCACGTCACCTCAAAGTAAATCTTCATATTTGAATCCATCTTTTTAGCTGGTCCAATAGAACAACTGTTGTGAATAAAACTCGACGGTCTATTATTTCTACTCGGCAAGAGGGTTGAAACTAGACTGAATATAACTTGGTGAATTTTCCCTTCCTTTAAACTTTTTTTCAGTTCACTATGAGCACATTTCTCAGTAATGTTGTCTATTAACCAATTTCTGAGAAGATGGATGAAGGTCATTTAATTGGTAATGACCTATATTAGGATACTTATGTTAAGATTATCTCGATAAATGATTGATTAGAAAAATACTCGGAAATTTTCTCATCATTAACGCGCTTACATTCATAGATTTGTTTTAAAATATCTGGTCACAAAGAGTTAATTACTGGAAATTACAGGAATTTATTACTATTTAAAGTATTGATAGTAATTTTAAGAAAAATAGATTTGTTTTGTTGAAAGATACCCAGAAAAAGTGTTTAATTATCCATAAGATCGAGTAATAGTAGGCTATAATAGAAAAATATAGTTAGAGATCTCTTTTTTCTTAAAATCCCATGGCCAACATTTTTTGCAAAAAATCTTCGATCAGAGGGATAGGGTCGTCTAAAAAAAGAATAAATGATGTCATCTACAATGAAGGAAGAAATTAAATTACAATTACCATCACCATGGTGAAGAACATCATAAATCTTAAGTTCATCTTCATTTTCCGGCATATGAACAATTTCATAGCCAAGATTCTCATCTCCTTTTCGATTCATAAAAAAAAAATTTTTTAAAAATCTTTAAAAAAATATTGATTTATTGTATTGCGTTAACAACTCACGTTGATTTTTCTTAGCTTCGGCAAGTTCTTTCTTAAGACGCCCTATTTCGGCACTCTGTTCTTTGAACATTGCTTTCAACTTCTCTAACAGGGTGCGAAGATTTGGATGGAATGACTCCTCCTTAGTGGTGCAAGAATCCTTCACAATATTTTAAAACGATATCTTATTAGCTCAAATGAGACTCCATTGCATCCATAAAAGTCAATACATTGAGATGATCAGTGTTAGAGCATCGGGTGATTGTGTTGTGCTTAGGATGCTTTCCAGAAACATTCAGTTTGTAATCCTGGCATTGAGAGCACCTGAATAATATCTCTTTAATTACTCTATGGCATTCACGGAGGAGGCCCAGATGAGTTTTATCAGCAGCAGACGATGAGTGCTTGGGTCCAACTCGTTGAACGATTCGGAGAGGAATTGGCTTTGCATCTTTTAAATGCCAATAGATGATTGATTGTAAACCAAATTGATCTTCCCCTCGTTCATGTAGACTCAACACCAAATTCTCCCCAAATCCATCTAAATTTATGTAAAAATTATTTTTTAATAACACTTAAAAATCTTCGATATCTTAAAACTACTTAGTTACCTAGAACTTCGAGCATATATTCTTCTTCGTTGAACTCTAGAAACTCTCTTTTGAAAGCTTCGAAAATGGGGGCTGAAAGATGGATACGATCATCGTCCTCCATTAAGTTCGGAAGCGATTTTAATATCTCATTGGAGATGTCCACACTAAATATGCGATCGTTATTAGTAGGGCTACTGCGACCGTCATTGAAGATCCAATTGACTTTAAAGTAAATCTTGGTAGTAGATTGATTCATTTTCTTATAAGACTCGGAAGTGTAACCACAATAATCGATGAGACAGCACAGTACAGGTTGATCAATCACCAGCCAACTGGAAAACAAACTAGATATATTAGCAGTGAAGTCCAATTGCTTTGTATATTAACTCGGTCGACTTGTGTACGTCGATGACAACACTCTTCTCGGAAAAGAAGGCTTTGGCAACGTCAATGAATTTCTTTGCATTCGATATCGTAGCCTATCCATGTCAATTAAATTATTATCTTGTTTCATAATGGATTTCCTATTATCCTTCAGCTCACATATGATTGACTGGGGCTTTTGGTTAGGACTTAAGTGTATTACCTATTTTCCAATTTTCAAACAACATTTGAAGCATTGTTAACATTATTTAGCGTCAACGTAACATTTGGAAAAAGGAGAACTAAAAAAGTTATTAATATATTCATGGCTTAACATTTTGTTGTGAAGAACAATCAATTTAATGATTGATTAAAAAAAAACTAGATGCTGAAA
Organism: Chydorus sphaericus; assembly: GCA_030141595.1. Taxonomy (NCBI): domain Eukaryota; kingdom Metazoa; phylum Arthropoda; class Branchiopoda; order Diplostraca; family Chydoridae; genus Chydorus; species Chydorus sphaericus. The sequence goes on from CM057929.1 coordinate 3,683,304, forward strand.
TTGTATTGATGACCATCTGAAATTAATTCAATAATTGAGGAAGAAAAATTTGGTCAAAACATATGTGATCTACTCCTTCCTGTTTCGAATTGAGGTGGAAAAATTCGATCAAAATTCAAAATATATGTGACCGTGAGCTTATTCTCCTTCCCGTTCCTCTAACTTTAAAGCGATCCATTCATGCGCGCATCCTAAGCTTCCGAGTTATTCAAAAGATTAGCAGCAGGGACCAATTCTAGATCTATCAATATAAAATGACATATTACATAACATATTTCATTGAATTTATGACTATATACGATACCAATTCGGAGATGATCAGGGTTCAAAGTTTCTATCGGCGCTTCTTGAACAGCAGAGCTTGATGGTGTCGATGATTCAACCGTTCCGTTTTCCAGAATCCATCCATCAGAGCAAACTGATGATGAATCTGACTTGGCATCAGCATCTTCTGTCTTCATAACAAACGACGAGCTTGCGGATGGATTTTCAGCATTTATATCCGACTTTTCAGTAGAATTGTTGGATATGCCTAATAATACGTCATGGATTAGTTACAGTTATATCAATTATCTAAAACTAAGAAACTCACTAATAGAATTTTCCTGAAGGATTTCTTTATCAGAGGAAAAACGAATAGTCTTGCAATGATTTTGCAATTCCTTCATTTGGGCTTCGAATTGCGCACCGTGGTTCACCTATGTATTTTGATTCATCAATAAATTATGTAACCAAATTTAAGTGATGAGCATCAACATTTTAAAACAAAGAATCATTAAAATATACCTTGGAATCGGTAGCACGAACGATGATGTTGTGCTCTGGGTGCTTTCCAGAAGTGACGCAAGAGCCGCACATGTTGTATTTCCCCTCGCACTGGATGCATTGGAATAGACTACCGTTGATAACTCTAAGACATTCCTTACAACTAGGACTAAGATGGATATCAGCAGCAGATTTTTTATTTGCCATCTCTTGATATTGAGCAGCTGATAATCGACGCTGTTCAATTCGCAGCGGAATGGGCTTGCTACCCCTAGTGAAGGCTGTTTTCCTGTACCTGGAGATTAAAGGTATCAAACCATGATAACCATCCCACAGCTTTTCAAGCAGCATTTTGTTGCCACAATTATCTAAATGGAAATTTTATATAAATACTCAGTGGTAAAAATTACTTTCAATACCGCGGTATTAATTTTAATTATATATTGGCAAATAATGGAAATAAGTACTTAGTAATTTACCTAGAGAAGTGAGTTTGAATTCCTTGTCGTTGAAGTCGGGGAATTCTTTTTGTAATACTTTGGAAAACGCGGTGTTTAGAGCTTGGTAATCATCGTTTTCCATTGATGGAAGAAAATCAAGTGCGTCACGGAAGAAATCCACGTGGAAGATGTGAGGAGGACGATCGGGACGGCCGTCTTTGAATGTCCACGTCACCTCAAAGTAAATTTCGATCGTTGAATCCATCTATCTAGATAATTTTGAATTTAGCTGACACAATTATTGAACAAGATTGGTCTACAGGCTTATTCACTCTACTCGGTAAGAGAGTTGAAAATCGACTGAATTTACTTGCTGCGCAATTCTTCTTTATTTAAACTTTTTTTTCTGTTCAATGAGCATATTTCTAAGTAATGATACCTATCAATCGATTTCCGAGAAGGTTGGTTAAGGTCATTGCATCATTGAGGTATACTAAGGTATACCAATTCTAAGATTACCTCGCTAAATGACGAACCGATAAGAAAAATAATCGGAAAATGTCTTATCATTAATGAGCCAACATCTACAGATTAGATTTTTTTTTATATATCTGGTCACAAACAGTTTGGAAAATGTAATTCTGTTTCTAGCGTTATTGATTAGCGATTTAAGTAAAATTGAAAAGATGGCGAGAAAAAATGTAATCTTCATAGGTGAAATATTGATTAATGATAGGTAATAGTAAGAGTGACGCGCTCTCATTTTTCTTGAAATCTCATCAGGGACGGCATTTTTTGCAAAGATTCGTCAATTAATCGAATGGGATGGTCTGAAAAAAAATAATAATGTCGTCTATAACCATGAAAAACAAATTTGTTATAATAACCATGGTGAAGAATAACGGGAATCTTTTCATTCAGTTCATTCTCCGGCTTGTGAGTAAGCCTTTCACCATTCTCATCTCCTTTTTCAGTCCATTGTAGAATAAAGTAAAAAAAAAAAAAAAAAATAGATCTTCAAGGCTATACCAAATTAGAGTATCGTATACAACTCACGCTGATTTTTCTTAGCTTCGGCAAGTTCCTTCTTGAGACGCCCTATTTCGTCACCCTGTTCTTTGAACATTGCTTTCAGTTTCTCAAACAGTGTCCGCAGATTTGAACTGAACGAATTTTCCTTAGTGTTGCAAGAATTCTTCATAATAAAGAATTTTTGTGTAATAAAAAAATATAATGTATTACATTAAAATTGACCAAATACATTGGGATCATCATAAGTACAGCGGATGATTGTGTTATGCTGAGGATGCTTTCCAGAAATAACACACTGCCCGCATAGTTTGTAATCGTCGCATTGAGAGCACATAAATAATATCTCTTTAATGATTCCGTGACATTCACGGCAGAGGCCCAGATGAGTTGTATCAGCAGTGAGTTTGGGCCCAGATCGTTGAATGATTCGGAGAGGAATTGGCTTTGCATCTTTGAAATGCAAATGTATTATTGTTTGTAAACCAACTTGATCTTCCCCTCGTTCACTTAGACTCAACACCAAGTTTTCCCCAAATCCATCTAAATCCATTAAAAGAATTATTTGTTACATCTTTAAATGCTTTCATATTATTTAAGTATTATTATTTACCTAGAGCTTCGAGTTTATATTCCTCTTCGTTGAACTCTGGAAACTCTTTTTTAAAAGCTTTGAAAATGGGGGCTGAAAGATGGATGCGATCATCGTCCTCCATCAAGTTTGGAAGCGATTTTAATATGTCATTGGAGATGTCCACACCAAATACGCGATCGTCAGTAGGACTGCTGCGGCCGTCATTAAAGATCCAATTGACTTTAAAGTAAATTTTGGTAGTAGACGGATTCATTTTCTTATAAGACTCGGAAGCGTAACCACAATAATCGATGAGACAGCACGGTGCAGGTTGATCCATCACCAGCCAACTGCGAAAAAACTATGTACACAGCGAAGAAATCTTGTTTTTAATATCATAAGTAGCGCGGATCAGTCGACTAACGGACGTCGATGACCAGAGGGATAGCAATCTTCTCGGAAGAGAAAGGTTTTGACAACGAAGCATTTTCTTGAATCCGATTTAGGATTAACCAAAGAAAGACAAAATAGTTCGTTTAGCGTTTACACTATGGCTCTATTTAAAATGGATATCCTAGACGTTACGTTGAGTTTTCAAAAAAATATTTCTTTAAAAAGCTAAGAACCCAGTTTAATCAGCATCCAAAAAGCTTTATTTATTTATCAAATTAATCCATCTACGAGATATGAAGGACATTCAAGACTTCTCCGATGTCACCGTCCTTCACTTCTAAGAGCCGAGTAAGCCAGCCCCCATCATTTTGGAATCCCATCTCCAGCATCTTCTTCAAAGATTCCTCAATCTTTGCATCTGAAGAAAGAAAGAAAAAAAATTAGAATAACTCGCAGAGAACAATGATATAACAAAAGATTACCAGAGCGATGAGAAACGGTGCTACTATTTGTATTCACGATGGGCGTTTGAGCGTAACTATATAATTCAGGGGCGCTAGAATGTGAGGCCGCGGCTTCCACGACATCCTCTTCCAAAATAGAGTTCAAAATCCATTCACAAGAACAGATTGATGATTCCGATTTAACGCTGATGACATCGTCTTCCGCATCAGACTCTACTGGAGTATCGGGATCTTTTTTCAATACTTTTTCCGGGGTGGTTATTTCATCATTTTGAAGGTCTTCTTTTTTATTCGATGCTCCAGCTTTTTCAGCGCTGATTTCTTTTTGATTACCGACCATTGAAGCTACATCTGAAGTTGAACTTTTTCCAACAATCAAGTCTGTCAGATTGTCCTTGCTTCCAAAAGTATATTCGGTGTTGTCGCGTTGCTTATTGGACCATATCTTCCGAGTCCAATCATTCCAGAGCTGCATCACCAAATCGGGACTGTGCTCGCACGATCCTTTTAAAGAGTAAAATGTAAACTCATCAATAAATTGTATAACATAACTTGAGATTTTGGAAATTACTAACTCGATTCTTTGGCCATATCTTCCAAGCGCTCTGAAAGTCGCTTAATTTCAGCATCCTGCTCCTTAAACTTGGCCTCCATTTTCTCTATTAATAGAGCTGAATCATCCTTCTTGATCTCCTTGGTGATATCAACAAAGTCTACCTAATCCACAAATAAATAAGTAATTTAAGATGAGTATTAAAAAAAAAAAGAGTCGAATACTTTTGAATCGATAGTAGCGCGAATGATGTTATGCTTAGGATGCTTCCCGGCAATGACGCAAGAGCCACACAACTTGTAATCCTCGCATTGAAAACATTGGAATAGATGATCTTTGATGACACCATGACATTCGCCACAGGGACCAAACGTAGTAGAGGTTGTGATGATGTTGATTTTTGGTTGACTCCGTTGTAAGATTTGAAGCGGAATCGCTCCTACCTCATCAAGGCAACTATTGCCGGAGGAAGCGACGAGTCTTGGTAGGAATAGATGGCCAGCAGGCTCTAGCAGTGAATTACCATAAAAGCTGAGTAAGATGTACTCGTTGTCATTAAACTCGGGAAAGGAATTTTCGAAAGCTGCGACGAATTTAGTGTAGAGGCGGCTGTCATTCCCGTTATTGATGGTCGGCAGAGTTTTGAATAAATCCCGAGAGATATTTACTTTAAATGTGCGTGGAGGTGGTCTATTTTTGCTGTTATCATCTTGAAAGATCCAGGTTACTTTAAAATAAATGGATACCATCTCCATTATGATTACAAATGTTTAATAGACGGTGGTTGATTTACTACTGTAGGTCAAAGACGAACAACACGTCAGAGTCCTTCAGAAAAACAATAACAGTAAGGTAGTCGAGGATGATGTCTTCTAGGAAAATATTCTGATGGGGTCATATTCTAAGACTTAAGAACTAATGAGTTAATAGAAAGCTATTAGTCTTATTTCCACAAAAAGGGTATTACAATACGCACTTAATTATGTTATTAATCCATGTACGGTAATTAACATATGAAAAATAAATGTACCCTGTGTCCCTATAGAGGGACGAAAAAGAAATCAGCTGGAGGTCTAAATTCTCACGAAATATTGCTTCTATAAATGGCAATACAATCAATGTAGTCCGTTGATTACTAAGACTGTGTATTGGAAATAGCAGAAATCCTTTCATTCACGAGTAAACCCGAACTGATATGGGAGTAAACTGTATCTTATATCTAACCCCCAAAATGAACTTCACAAAATGAATCACACAAAGTTTACGAAAGATGAAGAACATTCAAGACTTTGACGATGTCGCCTCCTTTCACCTCCAAGAGCCGAGTGAGCCAGCCTCCTTCATCCTTGAAACCCATGGCCAACATCTTCTCCAAAGCTGCATCAATCAAGACATCTATTGAAAAGTTGAAAAGAGAAAAATATGAATATTATTGTTCAATCTTGACTTAATCTGACAACTTTATTAATAAATATTACCGGGATGACGACGAGGGACGGATTTCTCTTTATCAATGATGATGAACGATGTGTCCAGTAGAGATTTAGTTTCGTCCTCTACAACAGAGATGCTATCAGATGAAAAGCCTTCAGCTCCTTCCACTATTCCAGGATGCGGTTGTCGCTTTGAGATTTTATCTTTTGGAACCATAGTTGTGCTCTGGTCTTTGATAGCTACAATTTTCTTTGATGAAAGTGCTAGATCGTCGGGTAAATTAGCCAACAATGTGCTAAGAGATCGACGAGTATGTTCAATCAATGAATGAACGTCCACAGCTGGAATTTCTTCTGGTTGAACAGCGGATGATGCTCCTTGTAAATGATCAATATTCGGCTTGCTACTGGATGAAATAGAAGTAGACTTCTCTTGAGCTTCACTCTGGTTATTCGGTTCGATCACTTTCTTCTTACGGCTTCTTCGCCTCTTCTTAACTGTGCTACCATCATCCTGCTTCACTTCTTCAACTTCTAGAATTAAATTTTTAAAAAATTTAAGATAATTTCAAATACATGGGCAGATTTAAAACATTTAGAAATTTACGTGATTCAGCAGCAGTTTCTTCCATGATTCCCGATAGACGACGAATTTCTGCACCTACTTGCTCCTTGATCTTGGCTTCAATAAATTCCAAAATTTGTGGGTCGTCCTTCTTCTTCTCTTGGATGGGAAGACTAATTTGACTATTTGTAGCTTCATTGTCTACCTGACGAGTTTTTAAAATATTATTTATGTAAATTTAAAAAGAAATGTATAGATGAGAGCATACCTCTTCAGAATGATAATCATGGGCTACGACATCAGTGTGCTCCGTGCTGTGCTTTCCCGTGGTGATGCAGGCAGCACACAAGTTATCGTAATCAGCATTTCTGGAGCACCGATATAGAACCCACGTCCAATCGTAGCATTTACGACAACATGTTGTTAGTTTTAGTTGATTAACATCGGAAGCAGTAAGACACGAAAATATATCCGTTGGCTTTTTTAGCGAGTTTTCTATAATGTGAAGCAGGATGAATTTGCCCAACTTTATTTGATCAATATTAATATTGATAACGGTCTCCAGATCTGCTTTTGTTTCCAACAATAGGTTGTCCCCACTTAATACATCTAAAATAATTATTTAATGAACAGATTAGTTGAAAATACAATAAAAGTACCAGATAGGAAAACTGAATAAAAATTACCGTGATAGACGAGTCGGTATTTATGTCTGTTTTCCAATTCAGGACATTCTCGTACAAAATGAGCTAACAAATCTGCCATTTGATCTCTAGGTGGAAAGCAGTGCTGTTGTTGAATTATATTTAAATTTTTGTCAATCTCAATAAATCCATATGGTTGAGGACTATAACGACAAGCGTCGAAACCATTGTGAGCCATTCGTTTCACTCTAAAGTAAACTGTAGCAAAGGCTGCCATGTCTACGACGTTGAAATAACTTTTAACTATGAGCAGTTAGAATATTTAAAGGCTCTAGATTGAACAAATGACGGGAGACTACTGCTCAGTAGGCGCAACTAAAACACGTCCATTTTATTTGTTGATGGAATGTAACTGGCGTTTCTCTTTTGTTTTTCAGCTGCAATGCAATTGGAGAGTTTTTTTTTAAGAAAAAGAAGATGGAGCTCATGTACTTTTTTGGGCTGGTTAGTAATAGTAGCTACAAGGCCGCGCTTTTCTTAAGCTGTTTCTATAGAACTAATTAACAGACCTATCACCATTTCACACCCATTACAGTCGTACATTATACAAAAAAGTATTGGTGAAATATTACCTAATTTAGAAAGAACAGCCAAAATTTACTAAATTAAATATTTTGGGACGAAATACATTTATGGAGATTGTAGCTAGACCTACAATCTCCAAAAATTTGATTATTTGATTTTTTTTATTCTTAACATATTGCCTCTGTGATTTATAATTTCTCTAGGACTCCTCCTATACGTCTTTTAAAATATTTCGCCATTATTTAAACTTTGTTTTACGTTTCTTCGTCTCGGTTCTTTAATGAGTCGTATAGAATTCTTTTCAACGACTCTAAATCCCGAGAGCCTATGATAACATTCCCTTGTTTTCACATATACTTTTACACAACCCAAGTCCTAGCCAAGATTTCAAGTATTTTAAAACTACGGTACTCTTTTTTCCCTAAATCCAATTCTTAATGCACTATTGTGGGCCCGTTGGCCGCAGCGTGTTCAAAATGAAAACGTTCTAAGGGATCACTCCTAGCTGGAGATGCCACCAGTTCTTTATAACCCACTGAGGCAAAATTGTAACCAGATTCTGCAAAAATTGCCATCATAAATAATCGCAAGCAGTAACACACGAAAATATCTCCGTAGGCTTTTTCAGCGAGTTCTAAAATGTGAAGCAGAATAAATTTGCCCGACTTGACTTGCTCTTGATTCACATAGATGACCGTCTGCGAATCAGAATTAGTTTCCAACAACATGTTGTCTCCACTTAATACGATTCATTTCACATTTATACCTTAAAATCTAGAAACCCCTGTAGCTCCCCATTTCTCATCCTCCGAACAGGGAATCGGATAAGAATAATTTTTCTCTGCCTTATGAACACCTTCCAGAGTAGAAATCTAAGATAACAATCAAGTGTACCTTTATTGTTACGAAAAGCTAGGTTACATTTGTTCAAAATATGAAAACGTAGTGAAAGTTAAGATATCTGACCGTTAAGAACACAGCTGGATGGGTACATGGATGTATCCACTCTTACATAACAATTATTTTTAAACATCTAGAAAAATCAGCGCAGTGCTTCCGCATCAATCCCTTCATGAATCCAATGCAATATGGATCATCAACATAATCAATGCCTTACGTCTAGTTTTGGAGGTACATTACTACGCAAAAACAGTTTATGGAACGTAAATAGTTACCATCATATATATAATAAAGAACATCAACATCACTTTTTAAAAAATTACTATTAATTTTCACACTTAACGTCGAGTTGACATAAGTTTTTTTTTTCATCCGCCAATTCTCCAATCATCACAACAATAGGCGCCACATTGGTACTGTACTACTGCTGGTTCTTGTAAAAAAAATGCAAAGTGATTCTAACAGGTCTTTATCTCCTATCGAAGTCTGGCGCATAACATTCTTCATCGACATGATTAAATTGGTATGTTGAGTCTGATATTGGTACTTTATTACCATATACCATCTACCCGTGGTGGTCATTCTACTTGGTGTTCCCCCTCTTATTGTGCCATGCTCAATTGATCACCAACCTCCTGGATACGGATACAGAGGAACCATATATAAGATGCAAGTGTTATCACTAGGTGTTGCACTGAAGTGGAAAGTAGTAAGAACTATTACCTAGAAGACAGCTAGTACAAACTGTAGAAACGTGGACATGAAACGCTATACTCAGGCTTTCGTGAGCTTTAATAGATAGAACCCATTACCCATATTTTATAGATAGAGCCCATTATTTACATCATAGAACCCACCTTCCCTCCCCCTTTTCTCCCGTACTGTATTGTTGCAACACCCCCGGAAAAAATACAACAATAAAAGAAGAACGAAAAAGTTGATTTTGATAGAAAAAAGTCGATAGTACTGGCGGGGACGAGCAGCAAATTGTCCCAAACAAGATTGAAATAAAGGAAGAAATAGAAAAACTCCAAACAGGTAAAAAAACACTATTCAAATAAGATTGTTTTTTAAAAAGGGAGTGATTCGATCATTTTTTAAAAGATGCCGAAGAAAGAAGTTTCTCTATCTAAAAACCCCATTGCAGGCAACGGAGCATCTAGAAGGAAACACTTCTTTCTCCTTCACCTGTCCCTTAGTCACTGAGCAAAAATCGTTGCTCCCAACTCAAAATGGTCGCGACGCTTTAGTATACGTGGCGTCATCATTGGGAAGTAGCGTCCAGTCTCGGGTGTCCAACCAACCATAGGCAACGTTTCTTAGTCCTATGGTCCAAAAAGTAATCGAACGATGTGATACTCAACACTCGATACGTGACTGGCGACATCACATAAAATAATGGGATTTATTAGACTTATTTAATTGTATTTAACTAGTCTAATACCGAACATGAAGAATAAGAAGTTACGTAAAAGAAAATTTCCATGTTTCAAAATGATTGAAAAATGTTATATAAGAAGAAGAACTTTGTAGAAACAGGAGACTGCTGTTATTATAAGTTTGCTCTTGTTTTGAATTGAAATTATGCATAATGACTAAATGTCCTTTTTTTAAAATTAGTGCGATTGTTAATTTTGCTATATCAAATATTACATTTTGTTCTTTTTACTTATTAACGTTAGATTCATTTTTTTTTAAATTCAATTTTTACTACAAAAATGAGCATGCATTAAACAATAAAACAGAGAAGTCATAAAACTATAACTTTAAAAGCGCGTGCGTGCATCAACGAAGCAAAAGCAACTGATCAAATCGAACGGAATTACTTATATAATAAAAAACCTGAAGAAGAGATTAGGCTATATACAGTATAATGTAACGAAATTTAGATTGAAAATGATTAATTCTGCATAGTAAATACAAATTTTAGAGCAAAGGCTGCCATTTCATCTACGACGCTTAAATAACTTTTCACAAGGAGCAGTTAAAGAATATCTCGACGTGTTTTAAGGTCGCCCATATTCAGTAAATGACGGGAGGAACGGAGGATATCTGCAGGAAACTAGAAAGCGTAATTTTTTTTTGTTGGAAAGTAACTGGCGTCTCTCTTTTATATTATCAGCTGTTGCAATTGAAGAGTTTTCTTAAAAAAAAAAAGAAGAGGATTGGACTAGGGGAGGCGGAGGCTCATACATCTTTTTGGTCGGGTTATCGTTATCATGGTAGCTACAAGGCCGCGCTTTTCTTATTAGGCTGCTTCTATAAAATTTTACGGACCGATGATCACCATTGCGCACCCATTACTATACAGTGTACATAGAAAAAAGTATCGATGAAATAATATCTACAGAAAGAACATCCTTTTTATAATTACTTGATGGTTCATATTTTTATCCGGATTTCATGCGTCAATATTTTTTTAAAGTTTCACCATTATTATTTTTAAAAAAATTACAATTCTTCGTGAGATTCTTCGTCTCGATTCCTAAAACTCTTTTTAAAACTATAAAACCCGAGAACCTAAAGATATTCCCTACTTTTTCCAGATTCATTTTACAACATAGGCACTCAGAATGCTCAGAAGGCAGCCAAAGAGTTCTATGCCGGTATTTCGTTTTATTTCTTCGTTTTTTTTTTATAAGGCGATAATACGGCTCTTAATTGGTTTTAAAAAGATAAGTGTAGGTCCAGGCAGTCCAGAATAACCATTTGAAAAAATAAATAAATCCCAACCACAATATCAAGAGAGATGAAGAACGTTCAAGACTTGGCAGAGTGGCCAGCATCTTCTCCAGAGCGGCATCAATCAAGGCATCTATACAAAAGAGAATCCAAAAGAGAATATTTAATAAGATTAACATTTGAAAAATAATACCAAGATGAAGTGGCACCGATTTCTCTTTGGGGACAACCGACATGTCCGGATATAAGTTAGCAAAGATTCAATATCCGCACCCAGGATCGAGATGTTATCGAAGCCACTACGGTATCCGAATCCCGATGATGATCCGAGACGTGCTGCGGCTTCTCCCGACCCACAACCACGAATTACTGATAAGATAACAAAAGAAAGATAACCAGTATGACCAATACAAAACTAAATTTTCAGTACAATAGGTACCGGTAAAGATTTAGTTTCGTCCTCAAAATTGAGGTACAAAGCTGCAATTTCTTTCTCTACACCGCGTCGTCTCTTCTTTAAGTTTGTATTGGTGGTTTTTCTGTGATCTGTTAATACATCCGCATCGTGTTTCTTGGGGAGAAAAATTGTTTGTCGGGAAAATGGGCTGCTCCTTGAAAACGCTCGGCTAGTAGAATAATTCCAGAATACTCTTCGGATTCGGATAACTCACTGCTTTCTATTCTCACGGATCCTTCGTCTCTTCTTCAGCTTGCTGGCACCATTGTGCCTATCATTCACTTAAGCTTCTAAAAATGACGGTTAAGAACGGAAGGGTAAGAATATTTTTCAGTAATCGCATGTAGGATACTGTAGCCTACTTGATATACCAATTGCGCTCTTCCCATGCTCACTTATTACTTCTTCATTTTAGCTTTAAGATCTTTCGTTATCATAGCTGGAAAATCCCTTATTGGAAGTATATTATACTGCGGCGGTTTTATCATCCGCCTTATGCCGATGAATAGAATTCTTAAATTAAATTAACCATGAAATTTATACGAACGATCTTTCCAGTATGACCATAGCGGACGACGACATATTATTGTGCTTCGTGCTATGTGCCCTCCCGGAGTGCTGAATGTATAGTTATCAGTACTTTGGGAACAGTGCTAGCTGATAAAAAGCACACATGTGAGCATAGCATTTACGACACTGACCAAGAGTTATCACATCGTAATCAGTAACATATGGAAAGCTATTCGATTATGGCTATTTTTGCTTGACAATTTTAAAAATATGAAGCAATAAGATAAAGATTCATAATGGATGACTGCGTTTGGAATGATCTGAATAAGTTATTTCAACAGAAATCCAATATTATAGATTGTCCCCACTGTTATATTTAAACATTTATAAATTTATATGAGAGAATAAAACAACAAGTGTTGTGATTATGAAAAAATCAATAGTGCAACCTAGTAGTCGAACATGGTATCAACAAAAGTAAAAAAAAAAGTGCTCTAACTCTGGGACGATAGCGTATGAAAAGAGTGCGCTACAACACCTCTTGTGATCTGGTCTTGTTTCGGGCTATATTAGATTGTTGGTATTAATTGAATTCTTGAATTTAATCGATGGGGCAAGCGTTTCTTACATAGAATTTGAATTGGTTTAAAATTTTCGTCAACGCATCAAGACCAAAAAGTAGGCCTCATCATTTAAAAAATTATTATTATTTGGTTACAGGGCTTTTACATAATGGTCATCAAAACTGTTTTGTTGATCATTGTCGCCGCCTTTCTTCTTAATGCCCCTTCTCCTTCCCTGGATTCATTGGCAAATGTGCTATTCTTGGCCGCTGTTATCTTGTACGTGTTCTGGATAGGATATTGGTTCATTCATTTTATAGCCATCATCTACAGGTAATCGAACTAATTCAACTTGAAATATACATAAATTAAATTGTGATACTTAAATTTAGCATTTATTTTCACATAGTAACTACAAGTTGTACGGCCAAACTTGCCAACTTAGACCATCGAATTCATACCCAGGTGTTTCCATTTTGAAACCGCTCACCGGAGTCGATTCCAATCTGTTTAGTAATCTCGAAACTTTCTTCACAATGAAGTATCCAAGGGTATGCATGGTCTATCAATACTGTTTTAATCTCAAGATTTTATTTATTATTCTCATACTTAGTACGAGCTATTATTTTGCATCAGTGACAAGGATGATCCTACGTTAGAACTGGTGGAAAACTTGATCAAAAAGTACCCAGATATCGATGCTTCTGTCTTTGTCGGTACCTATACACCAGAAAAATAAAACCTAGTAAATTGATTGATTTTGTTTTGAAGGTGGTGATCGTGTGGGTGTTAATAGGAAAATTAATAATCTTCAGCCTGGTTATTCAGCGGCCAAATACGACCTTTTTGTAATCTCAGATTCCGGTATCCGCAGTAAGTCTTTCTTTTCTCTATATTCATACAGTATACTATAACCAACTATTTTATATTGCTCAGTGAAGGAGGATACTTTGATGGATATGGTGATCCACATGGAGGAAGATGTTGCACTTGTGCATCAACTGCCTTACGTCTGTGATCGCCAAGGATTTCCTGCTACGCTAGAAAAGGTATTTTTAAATTTATTTAAGAAACTATTCATAGGCTAATAATTATTGTTATCAGGTCTACTTTGGAACAGCTCATGCCAGAAACTACTTGGTTGCAGATTTCTTCCGAGTGAATTGCGTCTCGGGAATGTCGTCTCTCATGCGGAAGAGCGTCATCGACGAGGCCGGCGGTCTCAAGGCATTTGGTTCCTACTTGGCGGAAGATTTCTTTCTGGCTAAAGCCGTGACGGATCGGGGCTGGAGAATCCGAATAAGTCGGCAACCGGCCTGGCAGAATTCGGGAACCTGTGACATTCCCAGTTTGCTTGAACGAGTAACGCGCTGGACCAAGCTGCGTATCGCCATGGCTCCTATCACCATTTTATTAGAGCCAATGTCGGAATGCATGGTGCTGGGAATATTGGCGGCCTGGGCCAACTACTGGCTCTTTGCACGGAACCCATTAGGAATCTACCTGCTCCACATCCTTGCCTGGATTATTCTTGATTACATTCTTCTCAAAACTATCATAGTAAGAGAATAAATAGCCTCATAAACGGTGTGAAATTTGTTGATATAAATTTGTATATAACTGTTTCGATAAAGAAAAAAATAATCTAATTTGGTTTATTATGAATGTAGGATAGTACTGGATTACTTCCTTTAAAAAAGTCAGAATTTATTTTTGGCTGGTTTCTACGAGAGTTAAGTGCCCTATTTATATTCATAAATGCATTGTGCCGGCCCACAATCCGCTGGAAAGCAGGCACCTATCGTCTCAGGTGGGGTGGTGTAGTGGAAGAAATAGATAATCAAAACTCCGACTCTATCCGATTGCGAGGATCCGCTTCTGCCGCATTACTAAAGAAGGGAAATTAAATATTCAAGTCATCGAGTTTCTTCCGTTCGTGCAGCAGCAGCGTTCGTGCACAAACAGCGAATGAAGAATACTACTAAATGTTATATATCGATAAGCTTTTGTTGTAGCCTATCATACTCTTCACTTCACATTTCTTCTCGTATCCTTATTCATTTCTGTAATATTTCTTCATCATTAGGCACAATATTTTCAATGTTTGTGTATGTCATCTCTTAACGAAATTTAAACTTTGTATGTTATGATGCTACTCAGCATGTCGATTTATAGTTGTGTTCCTTTTTTTTTAGAACAATAAATCAGACTATTTGTCGACTTCAATGAAATTTTCTAATGGAAGGCTTAAAAATTGTTTAACTATAATCATATGGCTGTTAACTAGAATTTTTGCGTTGAATTTTTTTCGTTTTGCGATGAGTATTGACTATTGGTATTCAAATAGTATATAGTAGAGATGCGAGAAAGGGCTAGGTTAAAGGTGTATTGGAAATGGAAACCACCCAACAAGTAATCAAACTAGTTGATCTAACTTCCAGAATAACCTAGCACAAATACAATAGTATTACCTACTACTTCCTTTCATAGAATCGAAAACTGAAAGTTAAGGATCTAGGGAAAAAGGTAGCAAACACACAAAGGCTACGAAATATGAAGAATATTTAAGACTTTGCTAACGTCCCCTCCTTTCACCTCCAAGAGTCGAGTGAGCCAGCCACCTTCGTCCGTGAATCCCATGGCCAACATCTTCTTCAAAGCCGCGTCGATCAAATCATCTTTTTAAACAGAAGAAACAAAATTAGTATTCATTTATCGAAATTTGATTTGAATAATAATAAATATTACCGGAATGATGACGAGCAGTAGATTTCTCTTCATCAACGACGATGAACGAAGTGTTCAGCAAAGATTTGGCTTCGTCTTCTAAAACGGTTTCAGATGAGATCTTTGATGGCGACGTGAAACCTACGGCCCCTTCCATGGCTTTGATAGCCACATGCTTATTCTTTGATTCAGTTAGTGCAGGAAATGCTAAATCGTCGGGAAAATGAGCCAATAATCCAGTGAGAGAACGACGAGTATGTTCAATCAGGGAGTGAACATCGAGAGCTGCAGTTTCATCGACTAGATGAGCGGCGGATGCTGTCGAGGATGCTTTTCCTTGCAAATGATCCATTTTCGAATTGGTGCCGGATGAAATGCCAGTGAATTTCTCTTCAGATCCATTTTTGTTATTCGATTCAATCGATTTCTTCTTACGGCTCCTTCGTCTATTCTTAATTTTACTGCCATCATCCTGATTGTTTTCTCCAGCTTCTAGAATCGATTGTTAAACATTTAGAAACCACTTAAGTCTAATCAAATATCATATGAATAAAGTTTAGTGATAGGATGTTGAATTTTAAATAATTGTACTTATAAGATAGTAGTCAGAATAATGAAAAATCAAATTTACGAGATCCGTTAAGTTCTTCCATGATTCCTGCTAGATGAAGGCGGACCTCTGCGCCTACTTGTTCTTTGATCTTGGCTTCAAGATCGAAATGTTGCGCTTGTTCGTCCGTTTTTTTCTCTTGGCCCCTAAGAACCGATCGGTCATCGGTTATTTCCCTATTCTCCTGATAAATAAAAGGGAAATAAATATAGGCCTAATTCAAAAAATGTAAGCAATATAGGCGAAATTACAAACCTTTTCGGAATGATTATCAAGGTTTACGACATTGGAGTGTTCCGTGCTATGCTTTCCCAAAACGATGCAGGTACCACATAGATTGTTATAATCATCATTTTGGGAGCACTTGTACAAAATCCATGTACGATCGTAGCATTTTAGACAATGCCCAAGTTCTTTCACATCGCAAGCAGTAACACACGAAAAGATATCCGTTGGCTTCTTTTGCGATACTTTTAAAATATGGAGAGTGATTTCTGTGCCCCACTTCCGTCTCTTTTCATGCAATTTGATGACTGCTTGCAGATCTTGATTAGTTTCTAACAAAATGTTGTCTCCATTTGCATCATCTATAAGCCCATAAAAGTTAAATATAAAGATCTACTGGGAAATAAAATTATTAATATGAAATAAAAAATCAAAGAAACCTACCATGATATACGAGTTGACATTGATGCCTGTTTTCTAGTTCTGGACAACTTTTCGAGAAACAATCATAAAGTTGCGTGATAGGGTCTTCACCATTTAATGATGTTTCCAGGTTTTTATGTTCGTTTACGTACACAGAATAATATCGTAAAGAATAACGACAAGCGTCGAAACCATTGTGGGCATTACGTTTCACTCGGAAATAAACTTGAGTCTTTTTATAGTATGACATATTTACGTACAGGAACAATTAAAAAAATAAAAATGATAAACAGTTATAGCTAGTTGTAAGATGGTTTTTGATTCATCAGATGTTAAGAGTATACTGACCAGCCTGCGACTACGCGAGCCAGCAGGAAACTAGAAACTGATGCAAGTCCGATTTTGTCGTCTGCAAGAAAACTGAGAACTGGCGTTCTTCTTTTGTTTCAGTCATTGGAATGAAAGTAATTTTTCTTTTTCTTTTGTCTGTGGAGTGATTTTTCCCGAAAAAAAGGGGGAAAGGCTCTTGAATTTTGATTGATTTGTATAGCTACAAAGTCATAAACCCACTATTCCTACACATACAGAACTTAACGGACCAATCACAAGGAGAAAAACAAGATTATAGGTCTCTATATTAGGAAGGTCAATTCAAATCGTTCCATTCATGAACGACTGAGAATTTTAAAAAAATTATATTTTATAGTTCTTATCATTAAATAAAAATTCGGTGCTACAAATTTTTGCATTTAAATTCCTAAGAGTTTGTTAATAAGAGTTTCGTTTAAATTTATTGAAAACGTTATGTGGTCGTTTGAAAATTGCAATTGCTCCGGGTACAACCTTATGATCTGCTGATGAGCTGATCCGATGAGTTTTCTCTAATTGCTGAATATCTTAAATTCTTCAAATATTCTATCATTAATGGGCATTCAGAGAAGATCTCGTTAAGTATGAAAAAAGTCATACAAGCGAGGGTAATGTAAAAAAATGTATTTAAGAAAAAAAAAGTACAGTGCTAGGTTTCTCCTCATAAACCGACGAAGGATCACACATGGAAAACAAGACTACTAAAAATGAGAGAAATTAGAGGATACCATTGTTCAGCTCTTATCAAAATGTTTTAAGTTTAGCTGATCGTCGCCGCTATAGAAGGGAAAGAAAGAAATGTTTTTCATAGTGCGCTAAGACAATTTTGATTTAGTGTTCGTCCGTTAAAAAAAAAATCCAATCACGAAATCTAAGAGAGATGAAGAACGTTCAAAACTTGGCCGATGTCTCCTCCTTTAACCTCCAAGAGCCGAGTGAGCCAACCTCCTTCATCCTTAAATCCCATGGCCAGCATCTTCTCCAAAGCGGCACCAATCAAGGCATCTATACAAAGAAGAAAAAAAATCATCATTATCCAATAACTAATAAAGTAAACATTTCAAAATCAATACCTGGATGAAAAGGGTCCGATTTCTCTTTGACGACCAACGACGTGTCCGGAGAAGAAGCCAAAGATTCAATTTCGTCACCCAAAATCGAAATGCTATCAGAGCAGCTACCAGATGACGATGATCCAGGACGGGCCGCAGCTCCTTCCGCCTCACAATCACGAACAAGTGGAACGCGGATCAACTTGCTTCGTGCTCCAGTATTTTGGCTAACTTCACCCTCCTTCGATGGGGTTAAAACGCTCAGCAATTGACGGGTTTGTTCAATCAGAGATTTCACGTTCTGAGTTTCAGCTTCCTTTGGCTTAGAAATGATGGGCGCAGACTTAACATTCCCTTTGAATGCTTTCGTAGTTTTGTTCTTCCTTAATTCTTTCTTCAGTTCCTTCATGGATTTGCGCAAACAGTCATCTTGCTTCACATCTATCAATTTAACTAGCAAAATACAAAGATAATTCACAATTTTCAATATTAGAGAACTATTTAAAAATGGGAACTTACGGGACTCCTTTCCCTGTAGGGAGCGTCGACGACGTCTTTGGGCGTCTCGCTCTTCGATTTCGGTTCCCGGTTTCCTACTGGAGCCGTCCTTCTCGCTGTTTTTGAAATTAACCGGTTGATTCTTGATTGGAGTTATCTCCTTAATAGTATAGCACACAAGGTTTTAATTGACATGCAAGATCAGATTACTAATTGCTACATTCAAACCTTGCTTTTCCGGATGACGACGTGCTGTCCATGTTTTCCTGAAGTGACGCAAGAGCCGCATAGGTGGTAATCAGGACATTGAGAGCAGTTAAAACAGCTGCCCGTGATTCCTTCGCCGCATTCGCGGCAGATGAGCTGTTTCACAGTTTCGTCGGTAGAGATCGCGGGCTGCTGCTGCTGCGAATTTTCTAAGATGTGGAGCAGGATAAACTTGCCTGATTTCACCCCCTTTTTGTTCAAATAGATAATGGTATCCAGATCTTCATTATTTTCTAGCAGGAGATTATCTCCACTGCCAGCATCTGTAAATAAATTTTAAAAAATGAGAAAAAATTTATGTCAACAAGAGCAATAATAATGAAATTTTACCGGCAAAGACGAGTTGGTACTTTTGTTTATCTCCTAGTTCGGGAAACAAGTGTTCAAAGAAAGCTAGCAGTTGTGCTAAACCTTGAGGGTGAATCGGTTTAAAATCTTTGTCAACGTCAAGACCATACTTTTGAGAATAACGACAAGCATTGAAGCCATTCGTGGCCATGCGTCGCACTCTAAAAGGAATTTGCAAAAAGAATGACATTTTCCTTTTACACACTTTCAAACTATGATATTCACTTTTAGATTTAAAACTCTGTAAAATCTTGCTCAATAATTTTAAACGAGTGATATGGCTCGGAAACTGCGAACTGAGCTACTGAATGTGGAAGAAACTGGAACGGCTTATGTCGTCAAGAGAAAAGAAAATGGATTCATCTATTACATAAAGAAGACGGACGTTTTTCTTTTGTTTCAATAGCTACTGGCAATATTTCTTGGAAGAGGGGGAAATTGTGTGACATCACAAGACAACGATACTACGATACGATACGTTTATTATCGCTACAACCCGGTTCCCTTTCTAGAAAAAAAATCAGAAAAACTTTATTTAATGAAATTTAAAATTAAAGAACTAATTTATTGTTTATGCTTGAGAACGACGATTTATTTTAACAAAAAAGAAAAAGAGAATTTAGTTTAGAGAAAATGAGAAATTCAATCATCTATTTCTTATTCTTCCAGACCGAATTTTTAATCAATAATAGGCCTACCTATAATTGTAGAGCGCCAAATATACCTTATTTAGGTACTCTTGTTTGTAAAACTCTTTTTAGAATAAGGACAGCTCTTGTTTTCAATAACTGTATTGATTTGTTTTAATTCGTTGGCAAGTTTCAACGTGTAAATATCAGTTAACAGTAGAAAAATAAATTGTGCAGGCAATATAGCAATCAGTAACATCAATTACAAAATTTAACAGTTCATCATACACCTAAAAATATGAGATTAGATTAAACAACCTGTTATTTTTTGCGAATTCAAGGGACTTTTTCTCTGTCTTGATACACACAATTGGAAATGATCTTCTAATTACTACTCCCCTTTTACTAGAATATAGTTTTAAAGACTATTATTTGACTTTAGCCCTTCTAATTCTAATTCTAATTGTAGTGCGCACAAAGCCTCTGAAGCTCCTACAGCAGCCTTATTAGCGTTCTCAAGATCCTTGGAAAAACTTTCATCCAGCTCCCGCAAAGCAAACAATTCATTTTCAGATTCGTTGACTTGAACCTGAACAGCTCTGATAGTCTCTTCCAATTTGGCTTTCCTTCCTTCTATTTTTTTAATCATCTTCTTCAAGTTCGTTTTGTTGCTTACTATTTCTCTCACTTCTTCATCCGCATTCCGCGCCTTTTCCGTCAGGATTCCTACTTGAATCCGCATCTCTTGGAGCTGCTTTTCTTCTTCTTTTCTTACTCGATTTTCAGTTGCCTCAATAAATTCTGTGAATAATAATATTTATACGTCGTGAATTGTTTCAAATTTATTTTCTAATGTTTTTACCGGGATCAAAGCAGCAATTGGAAAACATGTCGACGAGAACTACACGACATTCCCGTAGAGCCAAATTGGCTTTGATACTTCTTTCCTGATAATTATGAATAAATTAAGTTAAGAGAGTGTTTTAAAAAGAAAACTCGAACAACTAACCTTTCGCTCTGCATTTGCTCTCTTTCTGCCAAACGAAGATTGCCTTGTTTTCAGAGGGACGCGGGTTCGGGATTTCTTTTGCTTCGGGACTGGAAAAGTGGTTGGTTCAGCCATTTCAATGTTGTTGATTTGATTTTCTTCCTGATCTCCCTCATTCTGATCTTGATGACCTTCTCGATCAGTTTCATCCTAAATTAATTAAATCATTGATTAATATTTGATAAATCGTTCGCTGATGATTTAAATGGATAGTGATGAGAGGTACCTGATTAGGATGA
This sequence comes from Chydorus sphaericus, assembly GCA_030141595.1. Lineage (NCBI taxonomy): Eukaryota > Metazoa > Arthropoda > Branchiopoda > Diplostraca > Chydoridae > Chydorus > Chydorus sphaericus. Next base: position 3,704,296 of record CM057929.1, read on the forward strand.
TTGCGTTTCAAGTGAAGGCTTAATCGAGCACGATTTCCCAACAAAAGCCCACAAACGTGACACGGGTGGGTGGATTTCTTTTCATGATAAGTCATGTGCTTCTCTAACCGTCTCTTAAACCAGGTTTCGAATGGGCAATCAGTACAGCGACGTAGTATCGCTTTATTCTTCCTGGGCAGGGGAGTTGGGAGTTCCGACTTGGAGAAAGGATGCCGATTCTTCATATGTTGCTGGAAAGAGAAGCGCACAGGTGTTTTGTAGTGACAATGGTTGCAGAACTTGTACCGCATTCGTCCGCCACCGGGCGCGTAGTACCACTCTTCTTTATCCGGAACAGCTGCATTCTTTTGGGCCTAAATAAGGAAAATTGAAGATAAATTAGACCTTTTAATAATTTAGAAGTATAATTATTATTAATGACCATTTTTCTTTTATTAGAATGATGATGCGTCATGTGATTTTCCAAGACGTTGGGATGCGGAACAGAAAAACTGCATCGGTTGCATTTGTACACGGATTTCTCTTGATGCCTCATCCCATGTACTTGAAAGGCCACTTTATCTCGAGTCTTAAACTCGCAGATGCCGCAATAAAGCATTGCCGAGGTTGAAGAAGGATGCATCGTTTTGATGTGATCCTCCAAGCGCGACCGAATTTTTGTCTTGTAAGGACAGGCATCACATAATAGGTATCTAAATCGGCGACCATTCCGATCATAATACCATTTTTCTGACTCATAAGGAGATGAGGAAGACGATTTCTCTGCCTGTAAAAAAAAAAAATATGCGTACGTGTTATTAACTAATAAGTAGATATATCGACATATTTAATTAATTTTCATATGTGTATACCTGAGTTGTGGATTTAGGAAGGGCAGTTTTGTTTTCAGCAGTATTTTCTTCGGGATGGTGACGATTCAAGTGTCGAGTAATACCTCCTAATCGCAATGCCGAATAGGAACAGAGCGGGCACGAATAATTTGATTTGATTTTATGAAGCAACAGATGACGATGCAAATTGGTAGGTTGATTAGTCCGATAGCTGCAGTGTGGACAGTTGAGGGTTTGGTCGAGCCTTTTTTTCTTGGAAACAGGAGCTTTTGTGGTTGATGAGGATGCTGAATTATTTTTTAATGATGGCCCAAATGTCTCATCATCAGCCCCAACATCACTGAGTGGTGACATTCTTTAAAGACTGTAAAAAATAAATAAATAAATATTTAAAATGTGGGAAGAGTTATTGGTTAGAATTATAATTTTATTTAGAATAGTGCCAGCCTATATAACCACATTTCCCCTGAGAAATAGCACAGTGTGTATGGATACTTTCTACTGTTATTAGCCCAAATAAAAAAGTAAATGAGAAATCAAAATACTTAAATGACAATGTTTTGACATCTTGTTCTCATCAGCTCTAGATTTGTCAACAAAGAATGGAATTTTAATGTATACACACAAAATGAGCTTAACATGTAATAGGTATATATTCAGGTGCATTTTTACAGTAGGCTACAGTATGACTTTTCCCAATAATAAAAAATGGCTAATAGCTATTGAATAAATAAGATTTTTAATACTGCAACATCACTTACTTGTCAGCTCAAGTTGTGGGCTCAGCAGCTCCCTCTTAAATATATGTTGAAGCCTGTGAATAAGAAAAACGAATGTTGATAATATATGATCTAATTAGTGCCGTAATGTGACCTATGATGTGACTGTAATTGGCAGGGTAAAAATGTAATTACTGTACCTGTGATGATAACGAAAAACAAATATGGACCAACAATAATAGATTTTATGATAATGATTATCTAATAATAACAGTTTAACATCCCCAACTCCACGTTGTATAGTAATCACTCGTAGAAGCGAAGGTCATGAGCACATTTTTCGCAAGGCCTTCGTCTGCTAACTATGTTGCCATTATAACTTGTGAGCTCGACGCGTGCGAACGGTGAGCGATCGCTTTTATTCGTTATTCGCCCACTTGAAATATCTTAATAGTAGTGCATAAGTAAATAAAAGTACATTCATGATCAGTGATCACACCTTTATATCCCACATTAGAAATTAATTTAATTTGATTAAAATTTTGATCACCAATGTCATCATCCTCGAACTATTTTCGCAAGATTTCCATATCATTATTCTTTCATGTTTTAGTTTTACTTTAGCGTGTTCATTACAATTTCTTAATCTCTAATGGACGATTGCCTATAATTGTACCCAATAAGTTTTGATTCTTTCTTTTTGTAACATAATCGCAACCAGTCTTTTCTTTTGCTTATGTGCGTTGTCTTTGATTGCTTCCTTTAAATTTAATTACGACGTTTGTACGTCAGACTGTAAAAGGGCATTCAGAACCTGCTGAGTAGCTCCAATGAAAGATCCTTTAGCAGCTTCCATGTCATGAATAAGGTCTTTTTATTTGTTGTAAAGTGTTGCAAGTACAGTTTTTTCTATTCATTTAAATTCACTATAAATTGCCTAGATTTTTAATTCCACTAACGCTATAAGCGGTTTTGTTCAAGCGCTTCTTTTTCAGATCGAGCCGCGATATTGTTTCTATTAGATCTTATTACAAATAGATTCTTCTTTACTTTCTTTACTGTATATCTTCTTAACTTATACTGTAGACCAGATTTCCATTAAATCATAATCATAGAAGTAATAGGATTCGTGAATCCGAGCGTCAAAATTGTCGCCTTTATTCCTGATGTGAAAAGTCGGATAAAGCGACCCTTCACCTGATAAATGTACCGTCTTTGTTGCGCAGGTCTCAATTTGGCCATTGTCAATAAGTTAGTAATAGTCGTCCTCTCCTTATTGCGCTATTGTCAACCTTGTGGTACCATCACTACAATAAAAATGAATATTCGAAAATTCGTTTTTATCTTTGTGCATTGTTGATTTGATTTTTAAAAACCCAGTCGATGTGGTTCCTCATGTAAGAGTGCCCGGTTGCTGCCACAACGAGGACTTCCTATTAATTATTATTACATTGAGAGGTATATTATCTTTATAAATTAAGAGTTCATAGCAATAAATGGAAAATATAAATTTCTTATTTTGATCTATATCTATTTTAAGAAAATGGAAATATTTCTTATTACTCCTCAGGTAAAGAACACATGATGAGGAAAGTCTATAGGTGATTCAGCACCCAGCGCAGCCGTTCTGCGCGCAGTTTAATCAACAGTTCCGTTTAAGCGAAAATGAATGATTGTGAGGAGAGGCGTATTTAAACAACTGCCATGACTTTATATCGTATTAAGAATCTGATTTTTTAATTAATACCGCGTGTGAGAACGGTCCTCGCTTTACTGAAAAATTTAATAACGCGCTTCAAGTGTCGTAGTCAGTAGGACATCATTTGGAAAGAAAAAGATTGAGCGACAAGGTGCATGCCATATCTAAAAAGTAAGTATAAAGAAAATTATATTTCAATGAGATTGTAAATGCTGCTTAGTATTTTTTTTCTATAAATTCTATAACTTATAATGTATAAGAGAGTAGAGGGTATTATATAAGGTCTCAATCATTTAATATGATTGACACGAATAAATAATAAAGTAGCAAATGTCCTGATAATGGTTTACGGTTGGCGAGTTTGCAAAGTTTATTTGACGAAGAAAATCGAAGAAAATCAACTATTTATATCGCCGTATCAGCCAATCAGGTTTTGATCGATCCACCCGACAAAATAATAGTATAGTGGTGGTTATATAACAATGACCCAAATGCCATGTGTCGGCTATTGCAATCATTGAATATGCAAATCTAATTACTTTAATAGCACTCGAATCTATAACTCCACCCAATCCTATATTGCGCATTAGTTTAACGAGAATAACAATAATAATAACTATTATTATTTTAAAAATTGAACCAAGTCTTCAGCTACAACATCGTCAAAATGCCGTTCCAGCGTTTACTATTGCTGACTCTTCTTTCATCTATTACCAAAGTCCAATCTGACCATCGAAGTAATAATTTCAAATAATCTACTTTTTCTTCAATTTTAGTTGATTACGTTTCTAATTTTTTATACAGGAATGCGTCTCAATAATGAAGCTGAGAAACCAGCATCATCACCACTGGAATGGAACTATGAAAGTAATAAATTATGATCTCTTTAAGGTTCGACTTCTTTGATACATCATTATTTAAATAAGATATCGAAGAGTGGGCAAGTTTATCCGAGCTCTGCGGAAGCGGTCAGAGACAATCGCCTATAGTCATCGATCCTGAATCAGTACTTCAAGAGTCCTACCCTTCATTTGAATTCAGCAACTATGACGTCACTTTCCCCATTTTTATGTCCAACGAAGCTGGCCATTCACGTCTCTCTTTATTTTTTTAAAAATATATTTAAAATCTTCACATATTCATTTTCACCATTATTATTATAGTCAGGATCTATTTGAATCCAGACATACCAATTGACGAACTGCCTAGTATCCGTGGGGGCGGTCTCAAAGTCGGTGATAATTATACCTTTGCCCAGATTCACTTTCACTGGGGGAACGAGTTGAAGGAAGATGGTAGTGAGCACGTCATCGGCTCGCACCAATACCCTGCAGAGATGCATTTAGTCCATTTTAATAAAAAATACGGGAGCGTGAGTGAAGCAGTCAACCATGACGACGGACTGGCAGTCCTTGGTGTCTTGATAAAGGTGATATAATATAATAACCACTTTAAAATGTAGTTTTTAGATGAATATTCTATTTTGAAAACAGAAAGTTACGAGAGGTCGCGTTCATTCTTTCGGACGCTTTTTAAATTTCGTCGATTCGGTTCGGGAGAAGGATTCAACAGTGAGTTTGCCCAATCCATTTCCTCTTCAGGATCTCTTGCCAGATAACACCGATTCTTTTTATCGCTATTCTGGCTCCCTGACAACTCCTGGATGCCAAGAGAGTGTCACTTGGACTGTATTTGATACACCTATAACAATTTCTCCTCATCAAGTTCTATATAACTATTTAATTATCTTATTTGTAATGTAAACTTATATATTTTTAAATCTTTTATTAACAGTTGCTCAAGTTCCAGCTTTTGCTGAATGAAAATGGCGGTAAATTAATCAATAACTATCGACCCACGCAACCTTTAGAGAGCCGCATAGTCTCTTATCGACCAAGTAATACGCGAATGATAATAAGCGACGCTAATGACCAAAGTAACGCTATTAGCAGCTAGAATCGGCCCGTTTAATTTATGAGCTACTGATTATTCATTTTTATTTTAATACCTAACAAAATACAAGATGTGTATTGCAGTGCTCATTGAATAAAACGCATAATATAAAATGGTACGGTAATATTATGAATAGTTGACATGCACAAATAAAGAAAAGAGAAGAAGAATATTGAGAGGCTGTTTAGAAATCATCTTTATCAATTGGAGACAGCATATTTTATGAAAAGGGGGAACTGTTTATGCGAATATATTATCATATCAAGCGAGAGATGACGATGGTGATGCATGGCAAGGTCACCATGTCTTGTTGAACCTTCCTTCTTCCTTTTTTTGTTGTTGTTTCACAATTTTATTTAGCATTATAATAAGCTAACATGTATCTTGTTGCTGCCCTTGGTTGTTGCCCTTCAGGACAGCAACAGAGAGGAAGATAAGATCATTATAATATCCGGCTTTAGAAGAGTATATATAAGAAGAGAGACTGCATGACCAAATCAAGTTAGTGGCACTCCGGCGGTTGCGGAAGAAGGGTAACACTGTATTTCCACTTATAAAAATAAATAGTGGACTAACTGTTTACTTTTTTGTTAGAGGAAAATGACTAAAGTATTTGCCGCAGTCATTTTGATCGTTATTGGATTCGTAACGATAATCCAGGGGCAGTGTTACGTGGATGAAGTGACTGGGGAGTCCGTTTGCGCCGTCTACACTCAATGGAAGTCGGATGGTGGTAAGGACGATATTTCTTGGGCTCCTGATTGCGCCATCGATATTGAAGGAAATGACCTGAAAACCGTACCCAACGTTTCCGACTACGCAAAATGCGGAGAGCTCTGCTTCCAAGATGAAAAGTGTACTCATTACACTTTTACCAAAGCGGCCGGTGGTCGCTGCGCTATGAAGGCCAAAGTTAGGGATGCTGGCCAGCAGCCCAAGAAGAGTCCCGGAGCTTATTGTGGTTACATCAACACTCGCACAGATTTCGCCTGGGTTGGCAAATAATAAACTTATTTTATGTTAATGCCAGAACTCTATAGTCTAGTTCTGGTTCATATTTGATGCACCACCAGTTGATGAATATATATAAGTTTATTCTGCCTTATTACCAAGAATTGAAAAATAAATACAATTATTTCAAGTTGACAACTTCACAATTGAAAATCAAAGTTATTGTTTTCTTCAAATTATGAAAACAGTACATACAAATAATTTGGGGACAGAGCGGTTTGTCGCCGGTTCATTAAAAAAATCTTTCCTTCTTGGTTGAATTTTTTGCTTATTCACTGTTTTCGAAGAGTTATGTTGTTCCCTTTCAAGGCAGTTGTAATAACAACATGCAGATCCCAGATAATATATCTGGCTCTAGGGAGTAGTACACACATAAAAAAGAATACAGTTAGCCCAAAGTCGCAGACCATTAAGCTCTTCTGGAGACGGGTATTAAGGTAATACCTTGAATATATTTCCATCTTTTTAAAAGACTCACTTTTTATTTCTGCTATCGGAACTTTTTTTTTTAAACCGTTTACAACTGTTATTTTAATTGAACTGCAGCATTCGTGAAGTGACTATTAGGAATCAATACGCGCAGGATATATCGAATGGAAAATCAGAAGGTGTGATCCGCTATACCAAGGCTTTGCTATAGATTGATGAAATTTGTGAAAACCTTGCCGAATGTTTCTCTCAACTCAAAACGCGGAAAGTTATATTTTCTATTGGAAAAAGTACTCTCTTCATTACACTTTTATACAAGGCGACCGTGCCATCCAGAAAAGGTGAAAGTTAAGGAATCTGGCAAACAGCCAAAGAAGAGCTTTATAGTGCGGTTACCTCGAAACTTTTCTTCGGGATCAGTAAAAAATTACAAATTATTATCAACAACGTCATGTTAGCATTAGTTATTATACATTACCACACCTACTTTTTACAGTATATAACTACCAGCTATACTAATTAGTTTACTAAGTTTTAAAAAAAATGCGTGTAGCTCATTAAAAATAAATAATAAATAAATGATATTGAATTGAAATTTTAAAATGGCTAAATAAAAGTCACACATACTTAGTCAGTAAACTGTTAATTAGAAATCATGTTTTCCACTTTTAGAAAGTCTATTTAGTAGGTGCTAAAAAGGGGAAGTTCCTCTCTGTTCTCTCATAAAAAAAACTTTCATCCCATTTTTATAGTTGGATTCGTTGCTTCATCGCTAATTTCACTTTTAAAGAAACATGCTAATACGTACAAGAGCACTCCTGCCCTATAAATGAAGAGTAAACGCGTGTGCCAAAGTTAGAGACTTTCAAGCTCTTCCAGCGAAAGGTAATATACTAATATGTTTCTATATTATTTTAAATCGTACTAAAAGTTAAATACTATACTAATTTAATAAGTTCTTTAAAAAAAAAACTTTCTAGAACTGCGTTAAAAGGATAAGACAATGAAAACTTTCATTTTGGTTATCATCGGAGTCATCACGACGGTCCACGGACAGTGTTCCATTGATGAAGCGACTGGAGAAGCCAAATGTACCGTTTTCACCGACTGGAACTCGGAAGGTGAGATCCGTTGGGCTCCCGACTGCGCTATCAACATTGAAGGAAATGATTTGAAATCTGTGCCGAATGTGTCCGACAACAAGAAATGCGGAGAACTGTGTTTGCAAGATGACAAGTGCACTCACTACACTTTTACAAAGACGGCAGCTGATGGTGATGGTAGCTGCGACATGAAGGCGAAAGTAAGGAAAAACGGCGAAGAGCCCAAAAAGAGTCCGGGAGCTTTTTGTGGTTACATCGAAACTCGCACTGATAATTTAGGATGGATCGGTAAATAACAACAATGTATATTAAAGAGTATACCGTATTTCATATATTGTATGGTCCTGGATGTCTACTTTATCGTATGTATACCGTACTAGCTAAAAAAAAAGTTTACAATAGTAATACAAATATATATTTGATGAAAAATTATAATAATTAGCCAATAAAAGGATTCATTCGACTTTATCATATAAAAATTACTAAACTCATTTGATGAACTCCTTTGGAGTAACTCAATAATACTTTATGTCTTTATGCGCGCAGTATATGCGCTCCTGTTGTAACTGATTACTACGAGTCTCGTAAAAGAAAAAAAAAAGCGAACCGATAATGAAAAAGCTATAAAGGGCAATTCAGTTATAGAGAGAAAGGTGGTTCTTTTCGAGATTGGTACCAGCACCGTATATGATAAGGTTAATTGTAAATATTCATGCTTAATCTTTCATAATTAAATTATTTATTATTATGTCAACGAATATATCGCCGATTCCCACCATTTCATTTGTAGAATTCAATGTATTTATCTTGATTATATGACTACGGTACCTATTTCGACACCATTATTTTCAGCAGCTGTTAATTGACGTGCATGTCGAATCGACCCTTTCGGTAGAAATTCATGTTGATATAAAATGTTAATTTACAAAAGTCATGTTTTGCTAAGTAGTTTCGGAAATTAAATCTTTAAAATAAAATAAATCGAAATGTTGCAAGCAAGAAAGCATTGTATTTTCTTTTTTTACCTACGATAGTAGACCAGCTTTGGTACACATATCTATATAGCTAATTTTCGAATAAAATAACATTAATTAAACCTCCACATATTTTGCAAGAATCCCTGTAAAATAAGGGGCTATAAGTATAATTAAATAAATATTCCATAATTTAGCATGCAGTGTATCCATTCGGCAAGCACAGCAATGCTCCAGCGCCAGGGTTTCCTGGGACAGCCGCCAGTGCGAAGAATTTTTTAACGGTGGTGGTAGAGAAGGCATATGATGTAAGGGTTGATGTTGTAGTGACAACGACCGTTACAGCTCGGCTCCTGCGGCTCTCATACATTTTCTCGTTCGGCACTGAGAGGGAAGAAGCTATTTCAGGAATGATCGAGTCACTTTGTTCAACAGCTAGCACAGTTGGAACCAACCTGTATTTAAGAAAATCAGCTTTAATTGATGAACCAAAAGACTTAAACGGGTAAAAGAACCTACGGTTCCACTTTAGAAGGAGTAATGTCCGACTTCTTAATCAGATCTTCCAAAATATCTCGTCGCCGACGAACGCACGGAGTAGTGCTAAAACCACCAGGGGCCGCAGAAGAGAAAGCATTAGAGGCGATGCAAGATTGGACTGCGACAACGGTGGTCGTAGATGTCACAGACGTGTACACCGTGCTCGTAGAGGTAGAAACCTGTTGGAACGACAGTAAACTGGACGCCCAACTGGACCATAATCGGCTTGGAAATAGAAAACTTCTGGGAAACGGTGACTGGCTTAGTTTGTTGGAAATTCGGCTCTCCACATCTGATCCTTCATCTCTGTCCAAATCCTTTTGCCATTATTAAAAAAAATGTAAGCGGAATTATTAATACATTTATAGTTTATGAAGAATTAAATTATACCTCGGGATCGTAGGAAGCGAAATTGTTGAACGATTGTTGTAAGTAAGGATTACGTTGGTAAAAGTAACCAGCTGGAGAGATGGGATAAGCTGCCCACCTCTGCTGGTACGACAAGCTTACAAAGCAGATGAGAAAAAGTAGGGCGACTTTCATCTTTCCTGATAAGTGGATAAATATATGAAAACAGGTATAATCTAATTATATTAAAGGGAAATGTGCAATGTACATACGGTACCTGCTGGATTTTTTGCGCTCAGTACAAAGATACTGACCAAATACAGAGAATACTTGCCACTATTTATATTCTAAGTGAGAATAAGCTCCTGGTTATTTGATGACCCCCCCCCCCCCCCCCCCCCCGACTTATATCTCTAGAGGTGATCTCTCTCTCACGGACGAATTTTCGGGTGACGGTTTTATGGGCTTTAAAAAGAAGGGGTGAGAAAGGAGATTTTTGCAAACATATATTTTCGCGTAATTGAGAGAAGAGACATTGTTTTATTATTCACACAATGTATGTGAGTCGATTTGCCGATAAGAAGGCAAGGGATCTTTGATTCATGGTTCGCTAAACGTTAGTTACTATTTTTCTGTCCATGCTTGACAAGGATAAACGAGTATAGCTGTTATATTCGGGCGTGAACCTCAACGACCATGAACTTTATACAATTCAAAGCGGATTATTACTAATCATAGTAAAAGGAATAAGTTAAATTTTTACAGAATCAATTAAATTCATTCTTTATTGAGATAGTAAAGTATATCGGTATCAAGGTGATGTGTCTTGTTTTCTTTAAAAAAAAACGAATTATTATCATGTGGAACAATCAGAAATGTTAAGGAAAGAACGGGATAGACGCAATTGTACAGCGATCATCTTCTACATGGGGGAAAACTTGATCCGGGTATAGTTGTAATATGTTTACGCGAAGCTGTAACGGGCTAGCTAATTTCATTATAAATCACTCAAAGAAAAAACTAAAAAGAGCTATAGGATGGATGCCCTTACACAGTATGCTTTATATTATAGTCAGGTGAAAGATATTTTGATAAGGGACGACAGCTCAAGTTGACTTCTTCGAGGAAGCGGGGTGACGACCTGTTGCTAGAATGTTTCCCACCATTATTTATGTAAGGGTTGAAGAAACTGATGACAACTTGTTGATTATAAACATTTATTGTATCCAACTTGCGAGCTCTAAGCTGTATAAGGGTTGTAATACCACTAGCGCGATTTTTAAATCCGAAATAAATTGCAGAATGGAGGAAATTTAAGTTTACATTTAAATTTGTTAAATGTTGAAATAAAATTATTATTCTTCTTTTTGGATGCTAAAAGTCGGCTTACTAATTGGGAGCCGGGAAGTTTAATATGTGCCGTTTACATCTATTAACTTTAATGGAAGTCTGATGCTGTTGAAAATTATATAACTTAGCCCAATAAATGGCCCAATTATTGATCAGTTCAAAAAGTGTTGTATTCGATCATTTATGTACTGTTTCTGTATCATCAATAGGGTAAAAATCATATTTAAGTTTTTTTTAAATTCCAAAGTAAAAAAGGGCCGGAAATCTAGCGCTCCGTGATAGTTGTGTTAATAATGATGACTCGCGACCGGAAGCGTGGATCTTGGTTTTGCCTGTATTACACAGCTCTGTATAAATAAACAGTACCGGTACCCGGTACCTACCTAAGTCCTATTATATGTACATGTTCAGAATAAATATATTAGGTAGCTTTTCTGCTATCGTTGCACAATGAGGCTATTGAACTGAATTTATACGGCCTGGGATCTTTATATAAAGAAGGATTGGCATCGATAATATGTCAAAAAGGACATATCAGTCGGAGAGATTCGTCGTCTTCTTCTTATTAGCTTGGTAATATGGTGCTAGATCAATACATGTACACACTTTCTGTCTCTTTATACCAATATAATTGTTTTACAGACTAATTGAGAAATTAAATCTTGTAATAATGATCAAAGCGGAATTTTTAGCCATCGTTTTAATCATTATCATTGGGGCGATGATGACAAGAGCTGCGCATGATCAAGGGAGAAGAAAAAGAAGGGAATCCAGAGAGCTGGTCCCTCAATGGAGGCTGAATGGTGATACTATTACATTTATCATATAGACTTAAACTTAACACAGCACATGTAATCTATCATTTTTTATAATAATTACTATTTAAAGATATGGATGAGTTTCCAGAGACCTGCAAAAGTGGTCAGAGACAATCGCCAATCGCAATCGATCCGGAATCTGCCGTTCGCAGGTGTTATCCTCCATTGGAATTCAGCAACTATAATGTCACTTATCCAACCTTTATGACAAATAAAGCTGGGCAATCACGTCTCTATTTTCTAAATATTTAAAAACCACAGTAATAAACATCGTGTTTTATCATTTGGCGACCAGTGAAACTTGGATTGCTGGCTCCCGTCGATGAAATGCCCAGCATCCGAGGAGGTGGACTCAAAGATGGTGATAATTACACCTTCGCCCAGGTTCACTTTCATTGGGGAAACGAGTCGATGGGAGATGGCAGTGAGCACGTCATCGGCTCGCATCAATACCCTGCAGAGATGCATCTAGTTCACTTCAATCAAAAATACGGGAGCGTGAGTGAGGCAGTCAACCATTACGACGGACTGGCAGTTTTAGCAGTCCTAATAGAGGTACGTACTGTAACTATCTTTTTAATTGTCATGATTTTTTACATTATTGTATGATACGCGCGCAGATAGCTCCAAGGGGACACGTCTCCTTCCGACGCTTTTTGAATTTTGTCGAACTAATTCAAGAGATTGATTCAAAAGTGAGTTTAGCTAAACCGTTTCCTCTGATGGACCTCTTGCCCGATAACACGGATTCTTTTTATCGCTATTCCGGTTCCTTGACAACTCCTGGATGCCAAGAGAGCGTCACTTGGACCGTCTTTGATACACCTATAGCTATTTCATCTAATCAAGTATAATTTAGAACCACAAATTATTATAATTTAATTTTAATAACATCGTAATTATTCTTTGTTTCAAACAGTTGATTAAGTTTCAGTATTTACTGGGAGAAAATGGTGGAAAATTGGTCAATAATAACCGACCCATCCAGCCATTAAAAGACCGTATAGTCTATTATCGACCAGGAAATGTGCAAACGACGAACACGCTAATCTAAGACCTACATTGTATTACATCATCTAACATAAATTATAAGTTTTATGCCAGCATAGTCGTCTGTAGAATCATTGCGCAAAATTCCGGTTTTGAGGCTTTGTAATTCATACTATATCTTGAATAAAAGATGAATGAAATAAGAGTTCGATGAACTTTCATTAATACATTTTTAAAATAAATAATAGAAATGAGATAAGAATACATAAATCTTACTGTTTTAAACATAATACGAGGAATTGATGGTGACTATAGCTACAGTATATATTTTTTAAACCAAAAAAGAAAATGACCGAATAAGATATAGGATCTATACTAGGTAATTATATATTTGAAACTAAACTCGTCGCCATGAACAGATATGGGAAGAAATATCATTTTGTTGTATTAATAACCGCATACAGTCTTATTATGCATATAGGTACTGTTTGAAAGAAATACAATAACATCATGATAAGAATTAAGCTTTAATAATTGCTTTTCCAGTATTTCCTCCTGTGAGCATGTCAATGAAAGCTTCAGGCATTTTGGCAAAGCCGTCCGTATGCGTCTCTCTCGCCTTTATCTTACCCTATTATATATTCAATCGGAATTATTACTCATGAATCGTAGTCAATCATATCATACAAAAACTAATTACCTCTTGAATCCATTGACTCATCTGGGTTAATCCTTCCATCCAACGATTGAGCCAGCGCTGGACCAAAAATCCCTCCATTTTAAGTTGCTTGAAAACGAAAGCTCCCTCGCAAGCAGGAGCCATCGTCGGAGTTTTGTCATTGTAGGTTGAAATGGATCCACAAACTGAGATCCTTCCGAAAAGTTTCATGTGATCGCGAACAGTTGTGCTAAAAAGCCCACCCACCTAAACACAAATTCATTTAGAACTTGATTTTTCTAACTTAAAAATTGGTTAAAAAGATACATTATCGAAATAGCAGTCGACGCCGTTAGGAGCGGCTTCCTTCAAACTAGCGGCCCAATCGGCCGTCTTGTAGTTGTATGCCCGGTCGAATCCCAGCTCATCGACAAGCCACTTGACTTTGTCATCAGTACCAGCGTAACCGATGACGTAACAGCCTTTAATCTTGGCGATTTGCCCGACTAAACTGCCCACAGCTCCGGCTGCTCCGCTGACAACGACAACATCTCCAGGTTTTGGCTGACAGAGCTCTAAGAATCCAAAGTAGGCCGTGTTCCTATATATCATAAATCATAATGATTTTACCAGTTTGTGGGAAAATGAAAATGTAACATTTCAGTAATGTGTACCTACCCAGGCATTCCGATAGCACCTAAACCAAGAGAGGGAGGCAAGTTCCCCATATTTGGTAAGCGAAAAATTGATTGCATCATATCCTTTCCGGTCATCTTCTTTGGATTCAAAATAGTATGAGTTCGCCTATATTTAGAAAACAAAAATTAGTTCATTTATATATTAAAAACTAATAATTAATTATTTACCAGCCGGAATAAGTCATGAGCATTTCGCCAACGGGATACTCTTTATCTTTTGAAGCAATAACCCTGGAAAATTACAAAGAATATTAGACCATTCTATTTTAAATAATTTCATCCTATTAATTCGCACTTACTTTCCAACCTGACCGCCAATCATGGTATCTCCCGGTTTGAGTAGCCTGGCAACGTAAGGTCGCATGTAAGGATCCACGCTAAAGTACAGCGCTTCCACCAATATCTCTGTTACAAGCAATCAAATTTACTAAAAGCATACTAAGTACTTGCTATAATATCATTTTTTTACCGTCATCTTGAAGTTCTGGCAGCTCCTGATCTTCTAGTTTAAAGTTGTCCTTCGTGGGAAGACCTTCAAAGTGACGAACTAATGAAAATCTCTTCGCTTTGACCATTTTCTACAAAAATTTTGGGAACGTGAAAAACGGACAACTCTACACTTCAAGTGTGTAATCTACAATGGAATATATATACAGACTATATATAGTTCCTGTATAAAATACGCTTTATAAACTAGTATTGGCTTGTTTGTCTTGGTTTGTGATTTGTCTGCGATCTGCATCATGACAGTTGAGATTTCTCGCCTGCGCGGACTTTGTTTGGACTAATCAGTGTTTGATAATAAAGAAGTATATATACAATACAAGAGCCTTGATAATAAATGGATCCGCTATCTATTTGTATGGATACGCGGTGCGGTCAGAAAGCTGTAGCTTATTTATTTGTACAGAAGTGCTGCGTGACTGTCATGCAAGTCACGATGAGACTCTTATTATCACCAATGACCAGAAAGAAGTGCATTCATGCAAAATGTGTAGATATAAGGTTATCATGCAGTATATTTTATAAAGATATTAGTAATCGATTTTATATAATATCCTTTTAACATGTTTTAATTAAAACTATAGTAATTTCGAACGGTTTTCTTTCGGCCTATTTTTTCCAATTTATTCAACCAGCATAGCATAATTGGCTTTATTATACAGCCTTTTATAAATTTAAATTTAGCAAGCTCTAATGATAGCTTTGCCTGTATTCTTTCCTTCGAGCATCTCGATGAAAGCCAATGGCATTTTTTCGAATCCGTCTGTGTAATGCTCCCTCACTTTGATCAGCCCCTGTAATTTACAATGTAGCAATTAATCTTAAGCAAACCTCTTAATATTGAATATATAATATATCTACATACTTGTTTGACCCATTGGGCCATTTGAAACAAGCCTTCCATCCATCTATCAGCCCAACGATTTACAAGAAAACCTTCCATTTTCACCTGAAGACCGACAAAAGTTCCTTCGCAAGCAGGAGCCATTGTTGGAGTTTTGTCATTGTAGGTCGAAATGGATCCACAAACAGAGATTCTTCCATAAAGTTTCATATGATTCCGAACCGTTGAACTGAACTGCCCACCCACCTGCATCAATCGCAATCAATAGAAGTTATTAGCTTCGATAACTTTCAACTAATTAGCATTTTTTAAAGATATTATTACGTTGTCAAAATAGCAATCGACGCCATTTGGGGCGGCCTCTTTTAAACTGGCGTCCAAGTTCACTTTCTTGTAATTGTAAGCCTTATCGAAACCGAGTTCTTTAGTAAGCCACCTGACTTTGTCGTCATCACCAGCGTAACCAATGACGTAACAGCCCTTAATTTTAGCGATTTGTCCTACTAAACTACCCACTGCTCCGGCTGCTCCGCTGACAACGACAACATCTCCAGGTTTCGGCTGACAGAGCTCTAAGAACCCGAAATAGGCCGTATTCCTAATTATTGGCATTACAATTAAAGTATAGATATGGGCCATTAAGTATTATTTTAGAAAAATACCCAGGCATGCCAACGGCTCCTAGACCCAAAGATGGGGACAAATGTCCCAATGGAGGTAAAGGTTGAAGACCGGTTTTCATCTTACTTGGATTCACGATGGTACGAGTGCGCCTTTGATAGTAGTATTGATACATATAAGTTAAAGAATGATGAATGAAAATTTCTATTCATTTAATTTTTACCATCCAACTTGAGCAACAAATAGTTTGTCCACTGGATAATCTTTGTGTTTAGAAGCCACAACTCTAAAATAAATAAAACATAAATAAATATAGGGAATGAATAAAAGTATATATTTGTTTCATTTTGTGTATTTACTTTGCCACTTGACCGCCGATCATAGTGTCACCTTCCTTTATCAGTCTTGCCACATAGGGTCGCATGTAAGGATCGACACTCCAAAAAAGAGCCTCCAGTAAAATCTCTGTTACATAATTTAATTAATTAAAAATAGTATTTTTTAAAATAACTATAACAAATTGTGATTTACCATTTTCTTTGAGTTCGGGTAGGAGCTCTTCCACCAGTTTGAAATTGGTTACTTTTGGAGCACCATCAAAATGTTTTGTCAGAATAAACTTTTTGGCTTTAATCATTTTTTTTTAAAGCAGTTATATGAAAATGTCGCGAGGAAATTGGAATATATGTCTTGTCAAACCGGTCTTAATCTCTTGAATATGCAACATTTCAAATACATAGGCTATTATGGAAATGGAACCTTATTTGTGGCCGGTCTTATCCTTATCAAAACGCAAACATGAATCTGAAAAGTGTCTGGAAACATAATAGATAAAATGTATGGTTCTAAACCTTTTTGATTATCAGTAAAACAATTGAATAAATAAAAATCTATACATTTAACGAAATTTGTATTGCACTATTAATTAACATCCAGTTCGTAAGCTCGACCGTAGAGACCTACAGCAACAATATCTGAAAGAGATTTTTCGCCTTCAATGGCAACTGTCATGAGCCCATTTCCTTCTTCCGTCACATCCAGCCGGAGCTCACCGACGTGTAGAAGTTGCAAATTTGTTCCAGTCGTAGCAGATGGATAGACTTGCTGGGCAGAGCTGAAATTGCCGCTCAATCGGAAAGAGTCGAAGCTTAGCAAAGAGGTTCGGTTGGAAACGGAAGGTTTCACACAGTTCTGGATACTCGAATCATCCGGGCAGGCGATCACTCCGCAGAGCTGAACGCCTATTGTGTACATACCGCCACCAAGCGTGCGGAGACCACTGTAAGCAACTAATCTGTAGAACGGAAGTTGATCGCAATCCGATGAGCAGGAAGAAGAGTAGTTTAGACTGCAGCACAAATTAGAGTGACATAAACTGACGGATTTCTCTACGCCCGTTTCTAATAAGATGCTAGGATAGCCTGTTATGTTCTCGTACAGCATTCCATGGGGTTCGATCCACCGATTCTCCTTATTTTTTACAGAAAATTTACGGTTAAAATTCAGAGGATATTCTAAAAATTCGATTTACTTGGTCCGTTAATGAAGGAAGGTTCGGCTGAGGTATTTTCTCGATGTAGAAGAACTGTTTTTCCAAGTAGGAAGATATTAATGCTGCTACAAACACTTCAAAGTCAAGGCCTTTATTATTCTGATCGAAAAAATCTTCGACGCCTTCGGCGTAATCAGCATCAGGATCTTCTACTTGAGCGACGATGAGTTGCGATCCCGATTCAGGACTGAATGTGTAACTTATCGGTCCAAACGGCCTAAAAATAGATTGGCAATATATTTTAGAACTAGAAATGAATTTCTAATTTTCTATTGAAATACCCAAAGACACCGCTGCCCAACTGACCGTTTGAAGGTAGATGGTAGCCGGAAGCAAGCAAGTGAACTCCTAGGAATCTGGACCAGCCTTCTTGGATCTGGGCCGCTTTAATCGATATGGCTGTTAAGATGATGCCGATCATGATTTCATTAATTTACGAGTACCAGTGAGAAAAGGAAGCTCGTCGACCCAAGCTGTTGGGAAGAGAAAATGACGGACACCCAACTCGTAATAGAGAGGCACAGCCGGCTCAGAGAACATAATGTCGAAGCAAGTTAAAAGACCGAAACGGATGCCAAAATCGGACGTAAAGACAGCTAGATCCGGGATGAGAGGTACTTGAAAAAGTGGTTCCAAGAATAAATGTGTTTTCCGATATCTATTTAAATATATTTTAAGTGTAGTTAAATAATAGTTAATAGAGGTTTACCTGGCAATCAGGCGACCTTGTCGGTCAAAGACGACGTCAGTACTGTACTGATAGGCCCCATCTTCCGGACAAACTGTGACAATAGTTTAATAGATTATAGTTCAATAAAAAATTAGAATATGGTATTGTACTTACTCCCATCTGATGGTGTGCTACTTCCAGGTTGACAATAAACTACCTCTCCGACGTTGGCCACCACGTAAATTCTACTTCGACGAGAGAAACAGCTGAGCGACTGAAAGACAAGTTGGTCATCCTCAACAGGCACGACTGGATCGCATCGGCCGGTCACATTACTTTCTATCGCCGGAAACTGTTGAAGGAAAGGTCGGGCTTTGCTCCGAGAAAAAGAGGACAGACTTAAGGTTGTCAGTCCGTACTCTGGGAAGACGATCACGTCCGCTGCTCCTTGATCCGCAGCTTCGGAAATGTACCGCTCGTACTCGGCTAAATTGACACCAAGGAGTTCGGCAGGCGTTTGACTGTAAACGCTTCCCTTTGGACTGTACTCCACTACTGCTGCTTTGTACGACCGCCCCTATATATTAAAAAAAAGTTGATTCTAAGCATATTTTAAATATTTTAAAAAGTAAACAAGATTCTTTTATCAGTCAATGGCACCGAGTCCAATGGCCTCAGTCCAAAGCTCTTGAAAAACAGACGTAAGAGTAACTCTTATTTCATAACATTAAAAAAAGGGGACATCCCTCTATGTTTTCTTACCTCAATGGATGAAAATGATGGCCAGGTGAAAAAAAGTATTAGCATAAGTCTGAGCTCAACCATTTTTCTTTGGAAAGCGCTCTGATTTGTTTTATGTAATCAGTTAACAATGAACTGCGGCACTAAGCGACTCAGAACTGGTGTGGGACGATTTGTGCCGTAATCGAAAAATTGAGCACGAATGGTGCTCAAAAAATAGAAATTGAAAGAAAAAAAAGAGATGAATATTCTAGTAAGAAGAGGCTTCTTGTATACTTCGAGAGTTCGAGCACCTAATTAGAAAAAAGCATAGCAGACGACAGATTACTGACATGAGGTAAAAAAATGGAGACGACCAGTAAAAGTCAAAATACGAAAAAGCCTTTCAACAAAAAGAAATGGAGAGAAACAGAATACAGCCACAAACATAAAGGTAACTTATTCTTTTCGATCTCTTCTACCGTTTGGAAAAATTATTTACGTTGATTTGAACTCAGAAATCTTATTATTTTCCCTGTTTCCTTGCCGCCCTTCCTTTGCACTACCCTACTAACCTTCTTTTGTTGTTGTTCTCTTTTTAAATACAGTATCAGAATGGGAAGAAAAAAGAAAACTTGCGGTCAAACGAAAGTACAATAAGTTCCTTAAGAAAGATGGAGGAGGTTCTTCCAATTTTAGACCAAATGTGTACGATGAAGACCTTAGCGAATTTGACCAGACAGCTGATTTCAAGAAGCACCAACAAGAGATGAGAAATTCTAAACAGCCCCATCAAAGGCCAGAAAGGTATTTTGAGAGTCTACCAGTCACTCAACCAGAAATTAAAAATATTATTTAATTCATCTGTAGGCTTTCAGAATATCAAAGAGCCAAGCTGGAGTTTGATCGGATACAAAAGCTGAAAGAAGAAGAGCGCCTGGAGAGAGCAGCCAAAAGGAAAGAAAGGGAAGCTGCCATAGAGAAAAGCAAAGCTATCCGGTTGGAGAGAATCAAGAAGCTCACCCAGAAAACCAAAAAGGGTCAGCCAGTTATGAGGGGCAGGATAGAAATTTTGTTGGAAAAGATACAAAAGCAAATGGGGGTGGAAGGCAATGAAACTACTTGAATAACCAGCAAATACAAACCTGACTCAGCTTTCCAACTTATAAGTATGTTTATTCTCAATTGACTTTCCTTTTTAATTGAAAGGGTATATACGAACATTTAACATCCGCCGAGTTTATTTAGTTCAGATCTGTAGGTAATCTTAAATGTAAACAAAAAGCCCCAAATGACAGGAAATTACTTATCAATGTACAAATTTCACAACTACTCCCTTTGTAGTCTGTTGATTTTTATTTCAAAGAGACGTCGCTATATGTTACATTTAATCCGTTGACCAGAGAGCTAATGATTATATACATAAGAGGGTTGCTTAACTATTTGGCTTTGAGAAGGTCTTTAGAGATGACCATTTGCATGACTTCGTTAGTGCCTTCCAAAATTTGATGAACTCGGATATCTCGCAGATACTGCTGGACTGCATAATCCTTGAGGTATCCATAGCCACCGTGTAGCTGTAGCGCCGTATTCACGATCTAGAAAGAGGCAAATATTTTAATTTGTGAAATTTTGTAAAACAATTTCTAAGTCTTACTTCGAAGCAAGCATCCGTTGCGTAAAGCTTTGCGGCTGAACAGAGAGTGACGTGATCTGGATGCCCCTCTTCTAGCGCTACGGCTGCATTTCGGATCATCAAACGGGAGGCGACAAGCTTTGTAGCCATTCGGGCCACTTGGAACTGGGGATTCTGTTTGAATAAAAATGTAATTTAAAATTTGGAATGGTGAATTATGGAGAAATAATTATTTTTAACGAACTTGAAAGTCAGCTAGAGGTTTTCCGAACTGCTTTCGAACACGCAAGTGATCGATTGTTTGTTCTAAACTGGCTTGAGCTGCTCCCAAAGAGCAGGAAGCTGCATTTTAAAAAAATTCAGAAAATAAAGAAAGGAATGCTTTAAAAAAGAAATGAAGTACCAATATTAATTCTTCCGCCGTTAAGTCCTCTCATAGCGATACTGAAACCTTGGCCTTCCTGGCCGATCAAGTTACGGACAGGAACGCGACAGTCTTCTAGAATAACAGCTCGAGTAGGCTGCGAGTTCCACCCGACTTTCTTCTCTTTCTTTCCGAAACTGAGACCAGGCGTCCCTTTTTCTACCAAGAGGCATGAAATTCCTTTAGGACCTATGTCTCCAGTTCGGCACATGATAAGGTATACATCTGTATCTCCTCCACCGCTAATAAAAGCCTGAAAATAAAAACCTTTATTAAATAGCTATGTAAATATTACTTTTTAAAAATCTTAAATTACCTTTGATCCATTGAGGATGAAATCGTCACCAGATTTTCTGGCGGACAAGCCGAGATTTCCAGCATCAGAGCCCGCCCCTGGTTCTGTTAGACAGTATGAGGCCAATTTCTCCATGCTGGCTAACTGTGGGATCCATTTAGTCTTTTGCTCTTTATTGCCAAATGTGTCTATCATCCAAGCACACATGCTGGAAGAAAATATAGAAATTAAAGAATTATATTAACAACAATATCAGATATTATTTCTTACTTGTGGATACTGATGTAGGCAGTGGTAGAAACACAGCCCTGTGACAGGGCTTCAAAGATGATTGAGGCATCCAGACGTGTGAGACCGGTGCCACCAAAATCTTCCTTGGCATAAATTGCACCAAAGCCCAGTTGGGCAGCCTTTCTCATAGTCTCTATTGGAAATATTTCCTGAATAAAAAATATAGATTACTCTTTTTAAATCTGCCTTTATTGGTGGCTAAATCTTGCAGCATCTAGTTATACTTTTTCATCCCATTCTGCCATATGTGGCCTCATTTCTCCATGGGCGAAATCCAATGCAACTTTGTACATTTGTTGTTGCTCTTCATTTAGACCACTGGATGCTGTAATAAGAGCAATATAGTTATAATAAAATTACTATCACAGTATATCCAGCTCTAGAAATCAGAACAAAAAGTCAGCTTACGATCAACACTTGTCACCAAACTTCGGCTCAAGATAGCAGGTCTAGTAACTAGGCTGGCAGGAATGCAATTTGTTCGGCGAGTGATGGCAGAGATGATCGCTGAGTTGATTAATCGAGGTAACATCTTCTATTCGTTTAATGAAATGATACTTAAGAATGATTAGAAACAATTTTCAGGTGAAAGTTTTTCAAAGAGATGATTACTTTGATGATAGCAGACGACTACAAGGAAAACAAGTACAGTAACAACAACTGAAGCCGTTATAGGTTTCCGCAACCATTTTTTTTTTCAAGTAATAAAAGGCATCAAATTTTAAAAATAAGCTAAAATGAAACCTCTGAAATCGTTAATAGTTAAAGAAATAAAAAAAATTACAATTATTTTTATTACTTATCATAATTATTTGTAATTTTTTATCTTAAACAATGCATTGGCTATATTTATTGTTATCAATCTCGATGACGATGAGCCATGTCCCGCAGTGCCGCTGACCACTATTATGAAAATCAATGCGAAATCTTCATTTCGCTTAAACGATTCGGCAAAATATTTTTTCTAGATTTGAATTGATACATCTTCTATATCAGTTACTTCACTTTAAAAAAATAATATGGGAAACGTTATTTTCATTTTTGTATTGACGACAACTTCTGTAACTATCGTGGGAACGGATGTTGACGTTTTTCCTCGTTTAAAAAAATCAACTATAAAATAGAATTTCTTGCCAACTCTTTGAGAACCAACTCATTCTTCATGTGAAGGAGTGTTCGGTGTTCCCCTATTGTAACACTCATCGGTCATTTAACCCGTTAACTGTCATCATTTATATTTCCTGCGTGTTCTATCACGATAGACCTAATAGTTAACTTATCGAATCTAGCGTGTGTATATATAAGCCCTAGAGTCCATCGCAAATAGTCTACATCATTCAAAAAGACGAGTAGGAAATGATCTTCCGAGTTTGTGTCGTTATTTTGCTTCCCCTTAGTTTTTGGATGGTGATGGTAAACTCGGGTGATCTCGAAATAGATCAAGTTGACCAAGATTTGTCTTTTTCTTCTGTAGAAAACGTAGATGTTATCGGAAGCGAGTCTATTATTCAAGAAGAAAGGTCGAAGAGATTGAAAAGATCTTCTTGGTCCCTTCCACCCAACACTAGCGTTCGTTACATCATTGAATGGATCATCCCTATAACTCCACTAAACAACTCGTTCGCTCAAATGAACTACTACACGGTTTTCCGTTTCGTTCTTCCCACTTATACCAATCTTCAATCGCTGTACTCGACTTTGGGCAAGCTTGAATTTGACAAGGAAGACGACGGAGACAGCAACGTCATCGATATAGAGTTCCTTGAGGAGCAGCGGGCCAACGATGAGAGGCGCAATGTCTATCTACACGTTGAGGATATGTTTAAAAAGTATATTATTATTATTTAATTGCAAACAAGTTATTTCAGCATTTTTTAAAAATTGTTTTAGTTTAGGGTATGATGGCCACACTTGTCTCTTAAGAGCCATGTGTGAACTGGCTGAAACTCCCTTGGCTCACCACGGACTGGTCGGAAAGCTACTCGACCTCATCTTTACGTGAGAATACTTTTCAAAATAATTTAATTAAAATAAAATAAAATAATCGTTAATGCTATGTTTTAAAACTTTGTAATACCAGGCCGAGTTTACTGCAAGTGCCCAAAAGCATGGAGTCTTATTTGAATAGCAACAGGATTAGGCGAGACGTGAGTAACATCCCCGAGCTGGAAGTGCTCCAGCGGCCGTTAGAGGACGACTACACTGACGCCTATAAAGCCGGCAAAGAGGGGAAGTGTTGGATGAAATATTACTCTTGTCCAATCTCTGTTTTTAGAATTTTGAATCCGTTTGAAGATTGATATTCAAAAGTGGATACCTGTCCGTCCTTTAAAAAATTTATTTTGAAGAAAATTATACCTTTTTACATGATGTTCACTAATACACGTATAATACGGTACATTTTTAAAGCCAGATTGATGGATGGTTCTATTTTGCCGAATAATAATGACCCATCATATAGTATTTTATTATATTTAACCTTCTCAGTTTTATTTCTTTGTTGAAAGTTTAACACTTTAACTTACAAACGAATCATCACAAATAACACGCATCAAAGCACATAAAGATAGTTCAATTAATGCATTTTAATGAATGGATGGAGAGTGACGGGTGCTACACGGTAAGGAACACGATGGGCGCGGATGATTCTTGCGCTCAAACACAAAAGCCTCGGAACGCCCTCAATGCACCAATCGGGAAGCTCATTCTTGAATCCAGCGGCTCCCTGCTGATCGCCCTCATCCAGGCGACGTTTCCTGCTTCCATGTTTTTCTAGCCAAAGATCCACTGCAGTTTTTCCAGATTTGTTGACTCGATCAAGGTGCGCTCCTTTTTCCAGGAGTAAGCGAGCAGTGGGATCGATCAGCTCTCGGTTTAACTGGACAAGAGAGTGAAGAGGAGAGTTGCCTTCCTTATCACCAGCATTAGGATTTGCACCAAGTTGCAGAAGAAGACGAACGGTCTCCAGTAGATTGATGCCTTTTGGATTTTCACACGCCAAGTGCAGAAGGGTACGCCCGGAAGAATTCTCCCTTTTTCGACGCACCAATAAGCTCAACGAATCCATGAATTCTTTATCTAGTACCATCTGAGAGAGGAAATCGGCCATAAAAGCGACAAAACGTAAAATTTGGAATGTGTTACTATCCAGTTGAAGGTCATAAATGCCATCCTCATCGAGGTCGATGCTATCGTCATCATCACCGATGTCATCGCATTCATACTGGTTGAATCGATCAGTCTCCAAGATGAGGTGCAAAGAAGTTTTAATGGTTGAGGCGTTCAGCAGCACTGAAGAATTGGTCTTCACCTTCAATAGAGTAGAGATGAGGCAATCGTACAACGAAACAATCGTTTCCTTAAATCTCCACTCAGCCGGATCAGCACGGCGTGACAGCTCCAGCATGATCCATAAGATATCCAACACCTCGACGTATCTGCCCTGCTTCAGAATGTCCCAGAAAGTTCCATACCTGCAGATGACGTAAATTGCGGAGCAGATGGCTTTGCAACTTCTACCTGAAAGGATCCTCAACCGGACGAGAATAGATTGGATCTCGTGTTCGGATGGATGCTGGATGACGTGCTCCAGTTCTTCAAAAGTTGTCCATTCTTTGATGAGGCCACTTTTCAGCTTCAATGGGATCTTGTAGAGAGGTGGGTTTTGGCTTATTCTAATACGAAGAGCTCGGCGCCAACATTCGAAAGCTTTCGATCGAACATTCGATGGACTACGAACGCGGATGACAGCACAGGCTAGTTCTAAAGCATCAATTTTCTCCGATGGATCGATGCTGTCGCTGTCCAATAAGAAATCCAGTACACTCACATTGGAGTTTTCACCATATTTGCAGAGGACCGCCTCCAGGATCGGTGTTAAGCCGCAGTGATCCCGAGCCATGAGCAGATAACTAGCACCTTTATCTAATAAAAGCTTTACAATAGCCAGCGACTCTTGTTCAGTAATCCGAAAATGATAAAGGTTTGACCAGACGTGAAGGATTGTTTGACCCTTTTGGTTTCGCTGATTTAAAACGAGACCATGATTGATAAGTGTGGTGATTGCTTTGGCACCGCAGTAGGGTCTCATCCAAATGGGGGTTTCATCAGAAGAGAGGGTCGATGGCTCGGCTCCTGATTCCAAAAGGAAGGTGACGATGGCACTTCTTATCTCCTTGTTCTCGCTGAAACCGGTAGAAATAGATGGATCTCCCCACCATAGGTCCATAAGGGCTCCGTGAAGAGGAGTGAGACCATCGTATTCTGGAACGGTTTTACTAGATGTTTTGGCAGACACATCGGCTCCCTTTTCGACGAGATAGCGAACGATATTGATGTGGCCTTTGCTTGTTGCAACGAAGAGTGGTGTCACACCTTGGATACTCTTCAGTAGGCACCACGAGTACTTAGGGGTGAGTAGATCAAAGTAGTAGAAGGTTTTAGCCTGGATGTCGGCACCCCAATATTCCACGATGTGTTTCACGGAGTCGAGGTCTCCGTGATGGCAGGCCAATAGCAAGGGGGAGCTTCCTTTTAGACATCCTTTAAAGACAAACTCTTGAAGTGGAGGATGAGAGCAGCTTCCAGTTGAAATGTGCTCTTCAATTTCTTGCAACTGATGCAGTGTCATTGACTTGGTTGCCTTCAACTTTTTGGGAAACAGTGGGCATTTTACAGTTGCCATTCTTTCAGCTGGTTTGTCTTAGCCTAAAAGATGAAAATTAAGAGACAAAAATGAATAGAAAAGCAAATAAAAAGTAAAATAAAGAAAAATATGACAAACTTT
The DNA here is from genome assembly GCA_030141595.1 of Chydorus sphaericus. NCBI lineage: Eukaryota > Metazoa > Arthropoda > Branchiopoda > Diplostraca > Chydoridae > Chydorus > Chydorus sphaericus. Next base: position 3,730,759 of record CM057929.1, read on the forward strand.
AATGGGAGAAGTGTATCCTAGAGTGATCCAGAAAAACTAGTAGAATAAGAGCTGTTTAGCCACCAGGTACAACAGGCCTGGTTCAAGACAAGAATATGTAAATGTAGAATGTGGTATGTAAATCAAAGAATAATAAGCTTATTTTAAAAGTATAGCTCTAATTCACACCTATTGACAATGGAGGACGGGAGAGAATATGCGTCGGTCGGTCTTGGCGTCTCAGTTTACTGGCTGGTTCAGGGGCTAGTTTTATACAGCACTAAATAACAGAGCAGGCCACAACAACTGGAGAAAATGAAACTATAGCTGTATGTATCTGATGTAAATGTTTAAAGTTGAAAATAACAATAGAAGATTACCAAAGAAAATAAATCTTACCAATTCTTAATGCTGATGCTGAAAAGATTGATTCTTTCAAAAGGGGATCGACGGCAACCAGTTTAGTAAGCACATTACACATGTAACGGGAGACTGAGGCGTAAGAATATTCAGAAGAAAGCAGACGTTAACAATATTTTACTGGTCAGCGTTGCCATTTTAAATCATGCGCATTGATATACATATATTCAATCAGAATTAATTAAGTCATAAACGGATAAACCATTGTTATCCTATAATATTAATGCAGTTCAATTTTAAAAGGGCTAAAAGAACAACTATATAGCGCGAATCGTCAGGAGTATGGCGTGCGGCGTTTCAGTATCCTTATTAGATTCTTCTTCCTCATCTCCCCAGCCTGCTCACTGTTCACTTCCATTCAATTATATTCGGATAGTTAAAGTTATTAAACAATATACTGTAACACATTTTTCTACTGTAATATTCAATCGAATCTGTTTTCTTCTTTCTCCGTTAACTCAGGATTCCGCTGAAACCGAATTCTGAACCTTTAAAACTCGACTTGATTTCAAAAGGTATTTTCCTGAAATATTTTCCTTGATCTTTTCAAGATCTAAAAAGTCATATATGTTACTGGCTTCCGGGAGATGACCATGAAACATGAAAGAAAACTGCCGCTTTTGCTTAGGTTTTGCCCAAAGACGATGAGTGTTTACAATCATAATTTCCGGTGGATATATAGAGCGGTATATAGTTTTGTTCGCTTTTGTTCTCTATTCATTGCACGTGATCCTTGCATACCATTATATGAGCCGCCGATTGTTAAAACCCCTTTTTGAAGGTATAACATAGACCGAAGAATAAGCCAGCCTTCAGTTGCGGTTTTCAATTTGTTTGTTCGATAACTCAATAATTTGGTATGGTATTAGCAATAGGAATATACATCATCCGATGATATTCAATTTTAGTTTCACGAGCAATAAAATGGAAAGCTTCTTCGCAATGGGTCTGCTCTTCTTATGCTCCTCAGCGCTTGGATCCCCCTTGCCATCCGAAATCAGTTCAACGCAAGATCGTGCAGCTGTAAACGGTATATATTTAAAGCTGGTAAAATGTCGTACCTATACTGATTTTTTGTTAAAACAAATGTTTATAATAGGTTCTGTCAACATCCCTCCCGGCTCTGCATCACCACTGTTAAAGAGCTGTGCTGGGCTGTTTCAGCAGGTACCCATTGTTATCGACCCAAATACAGCTGTTTTCGTTAATTATCCTAAATTAAACTTCTCCAATTACGAGCACATCATCCCTGATATGACGATAGTAAATAATGGTCAAGCAGGTTGAATTTTTAACCCTCTAAAAATTCAATTTTTAAGTTCCTAATCACATTTTTGGCGTCACAGTTTTGTTGCAATTACCATCCAACTATCCGATCCAGCAGTTACCCACCATACGCGGCGGTGGACTCCCACCAGATCCTTACATCTTCTGTCAGGCGCATTTTCATTGGGGTCTTGATGCCCTTCAGAGAGTCGGTAGTGAGGGGCACGTCATAGGGACCCAAAGATATCCAGCTGAGCTCCACTTGGTCCATTACAACGCCGGTCGATATAGATCTCCAATCGAGGCTGCAGTGACTGGAAATCGTGGAGACGGATTGGTCGTATTGGTCGTCCTCATTGAGCTCCAGAAAAGGGATAATGTGGCGTGGAGGTATCTTGCAGATCCACTCAGTCGAGTATACCTTGCACCCGGACAAGGGATGAATTTACCGAGTTCTTTCCCGTTGATGGATCTATTACCGGACGTCGTTCAGGATTTCTATCGATACAATGGACCTTTATCGACGCCTGGATGTCAGGAAAATGTTCCTTGGATCATTTTTGACACCCCAATCGCAATTTCAGAACGTCAGGTTTGTATAGTTTTGAGACGATTCGTTTAAACTAAATTGTATTGATGTAATATGCAAATACTGTATGACTGGGCCGGAAATTCAATTGGTCACTTTCCATTATTCTATACATTTCCGTTAAATCGTGAGAAAATAGTTCTTTAAAAAAATCTTTATTATGTTGATCGCAGCTGGCTGAATTCTGGAAGCTATCGTCCAATCCACATCCGCCCATTGGAATCGTTCAGAAACCTTATTTGATTCCATGGACGACGAGTGAGAGCGGCGGCAACACCGGCTTCCCGAGAGTCGTTACCTACAAGTCCGAGAGCGGCGGACGCCTCCGTCGGAATAGAATATTATCGTCGGTTACGCCAAATATTACATCACCTCAAAATCAAGATGTTCATCATCGAGCTATACCTTAGAGCTTTAATATAATAAAAAGTAATTAATGTAGTTTTTAAAGCTGATTTTAAAGAGAAATCAGTTCATTTGGTACACGCTTTCTTTCTATAATGACATACGACGCACGCAAAATTTATATAGAAATTACTGAAAAAGATCAAATATACAACGAATGGATTTTACATATAGCAGTAAAGATTTATGTATAAAAATAATGGTAACGAACCAAGTTGGTCCGGATACACCATCAAATAAAAGATGTGTTTTTAAACAATTGCTATAAAATACTCATAAACAGCATCGGCATTTAAAAAAGTTTGGAAGCTTATGCTATATCCTAACATATTCTACTTTTAAAAGTGCACTCGACTAATAGGCCATTAAAGTTGCTTTGATATATCATTTTCCGAGCTGTTGGATGGGATAATTTGTCAATTGCAGTTCTAAATGAACATATTCCCCAGTGAATTCTTTCTATTTTCACGATACATAGGCTTTGGGTATGTACGTAGAAAATTTGAAAACAAATTCATTGTTAATATTTTTTTTCTTTACATTTTGATAAAAAAATTCATCATAGTCCCTTTTAATGGGATTTGAGGAAGAGCCCTTGGTGAGGTGGACCAGGGCGATGACCATTACCATGACACTTATATTGGTACTCCTTTCCTTGTTACCCAAGACACATCTCCAGGCAGCCCCAACAACATCGGATGCAGCTTCCCAAGATCTTGACGAATCTTATGACGATTTTGAAGACGCTCGTACCATCCTTAAAAAAGCCCAGTCGCAACATACCGGTAGTATTGCAGGTTTAGCAATATCAATTTAAATATTGTCCTCAATTATTGATAAATGTCTATTTGAAATAATTCAACAGCTGCAAAGCATCACGACTGGGATTATGTTTGTAAGTTTTGATCATATAAAATATTAAAATAAATTATTAATTGATTATATAACTAAAGCTCCTAAGGAATGGGGAAAGAGCCACAAAGCCTGCGATGGATTCCGCCAATCGCCGATTGTAATTAACCCAAATTCAGCCGTTTTCCAGCCTTATCCAAAATTCCAGTTTAACCTCTATAATCGAATTTACCCTATGATCATTAATAATAACGGACATTCCGGTATATATTTCAAATAATATTATAAAAAGTCTATAAAGTATTTTTTTTATATATAATTAAAAGCTGTTATTCATTTACCGCCCGAGTTACCATCCAACTTGGTGCCCAGTATTAGTGGAGGCGGATTGGTGGACGAGTACCTCTTTGCCCAGCTCCATTTCCACTGGGGTAACAGTACGATGGGTGGCAGCGAGCACGTTATCGGACCGTATCGTTATCCAGCTGAGATGCACCTCGTTCATTTCAAAGCCAAATATAAGAATTTAACTGAGGCGATCCATCATGAAGACGGACTGGCCGTCCTAGGTGTCTTCATGGAGGTAAATTAGAAATAAATCAAATTATTTTACAGCATAAAGTATATTTTAAATTGATTGCAGCGGGAGACAGGAAGTAACAACATTCCTTTCCGACATTTTATGGACCTCTTTGATCAAATCAAGACCGAAGGCCCTAAAGTGAACCTTCCGACTCCCATATATCTAATGGATCTTTTACCTGACGACGTAGACCATTTCTACCGCTATTCGGGTTCTCTAACAACGCCCGGATGTCAGGAGAGCGTCACTTGGACCGTTTTCAACACTCCCATAACCATTTCTACCCTACAAGTGAATTATATTTACATAATAAATAGAAAACCTAATAAATAAAAGTTCGGTTTTTCTAATTTCAGTATGAAAAATTCTTGACTCTTCTTCAAGAGGGAGGAAAAATAATGACGAATAACTTCCGACCACCTGCTGCCCTCTACGATCGAATTGTTACCTACCGATCGGAGGGGAAACAACCGCTTCGGTTGCCCATCAAATCACAGCAGCAAACGAATAGCAATAACAACGGCGGATGTAGCAGCAACAGTAACAATCAGCTGAATTCTATCGACCTCGATTCAAGACCATCAAAACTTGTGGCAGCCAGCAGTGTCATTCAACCGATTATTACTATTTTTAGCAGCAATCGACCTTCGACGAATAACAATATCATATCCTTTGTAACAGCAGCGCCAGCAGTCAATCCTCGCCCGGTACCACCTGTCATCCTTAAAAATCCTTTTATACATGCTGCTGGAAATAATAGAGCTGATTTGTTGCGGTTCAGGAATGGGGCCCAGGGGTTCCCACTTCCTGGCCGCCGATAAATATATCAAATAATGACGAATAATACATGATAATACACATTAGATTGGACGTAAATAAGCCAACCAATTCATTACACTAATTAATCGATATAATTACCAAATCGAGACTAATATTCTATTAGCATTGAGACTTTAAAAAAACATAATCACAAAGTCTTGAGAGTATTGATGTGCCTCCCATTGGTAGGAACAATCCAAATGCAATGTAATTGATGCAAACAATAAGTTATATGGTAATTATTATTAATTATTTTTAGAAAACAATATCGAGGCGCTTATTCATTAGAAAATTTCGGTCATGTAGCAATAATGTACGACGAACTAGAATCCGGGAATCAGCGGAAATGTGCTAGCTCAAATTCAGTTTATCAGTTGTTTTTTTTTTAAGTTTGTTTTTTTAAGGTAAAAAAAAACATGGCTTATTTAAATTTTAATAAATTCCTACAACCTACACAAATCGATGAATTTTAAAAATTTTAAAACATAAAAAATAGTCATGCTTGAAAAGATATTTAGTTAAAAGTTCCCTGTCGTTAAAAAAGAGTATTAAAATTGTTTGGCAAGCAGCATTGCAAGCTAAACAGTTATATAAAAGTATCCAAAAATAATTTTACTAAATTAATTTTTAATTCAAAATTTAGCATTATTCTGGCTCCTATAAATACGCGCTATGAACGGAATTTTAATTTGTCCACCACTGTAGTACACCACTGTTCGTATTCAGCAGCCAAGTAAGACCTTAATTTTTCGATTTTCCCCCCTCAAATATCTTATCAGATTATTCTGCATTTTCCTATATTATCTCCACAATGCACAGACTTTTGGTAAGCTATTTATTCACATTGCTTGAAACTTCTTAACTGACTGGACGATATACTTAATTTATTTTATTTATAGTGTCTTATTCAAGTGGGATTCGAGGAAGACCCATTGACAAGGTGGACCAGGGCGGTGACCATCACCTTGACACTGATGCTGATGCTGCTCTCCTGGTTGCCAAAGACTTACATCAAGGCAGCCCCTGCATCATCTTCATCATCAGTGATTTATAACGAAGTTTCCATGCTCATCGACAATTCTTATCAATATTTAGACGACATACCTGGGCGGAACAAAAGAGCCCCCGTCATCGCGAATGCAGCAGCTCCACTGGCGAAAACCAGATGCAGGTTGTAGCGTTGTCATTCTTTGCTTATTATGAAGAGGGTTCTCTTGATTTAGATATTTTTACATATTACAGGAAAGCATCACGAATGGGACTATGGAGGTAAGCTAAATAATTGTATGCAACTTTGATTTCAAAGTTAAAGATTTTCATTTTTTAAAATTTTTATCAAAGCTCCAAATGATTGGGGAAAAACCTACGAGCCCTGCGATGGATTCCGCCAGTCGCCGATTGTCATCAACCCGACTTCTGCGGTTTTCGAGCCATATCCGAAATTCTTATTCACCAACTACGATCAAATTCATCCAATGACTATTTATAACAACGGACACTCTGGTATCTTGGCTTAAATTTATCATTTTGTTTATTTCAAACTCGTTTTTTAACATGTTAAAACACGCAGTTGTGATCCAATTACCGGCGGACTTACCGCTGGATTCAGTTCCAACCATTAGTGGAGGAGGATTGACGGACGAGTACCACTTTGCCCAGCTTCATTTCCACTGGGGTAACAGCACGATGGGTGGCAGTGAGCACGTTATCGGATCGTATCGCTATCCGGCTGAGTTGCACCTCGTTCATTTCAAAGCGTCATACCAGACCTTGGGCGAGGCTATTAAGCACGGCGACGGATTGGCCGTCTTAGGAGTTTTCATGGAGGTAATATTCTTTAAAAATATATATAAATGCATATTTTGTAGTAGAATTAACTGTTTTCTAATATTAATTAGAGGGAGACAGGAAATAGTCCATGTGGCTTTCCGACACTTTGTGAACCTATTCGAAAAAGTCAAGTCAGAAGGTCCAAAAGTGAGCCTTCCGACCCCTATCTACCTGATGGACTTGTTGCCTGAAAACGTAGACAATTTCTATCGCTATCTGGGCTCTCTAACAACAACCCGGGTGCCAGGAAAGTGTCATTCTGACGGTTTTTGACTCCCCAATCTCTATTTCTACTAATCAAGTCAGTAATTTTTAAACCTTAAAAATTGTTTAAAAAAAACTTTTACATTTTTTAAAACACAGTACGGCAAGTTCTTGACTCTTCTAGAAGAGGAAGGAAAGTACATGACGAATAATTTTCGACCACCCACCAACCCTTTACGATCGTACTGTTACCTACCGTTCGGAAAATACGCAACCGCTTAACCAACCGAAACCCGGTGGATGTAGCAGCAAATCAATTGAATTCAAACGACCTTGGTTCGAATAATCAGTTGAAAGGAGCAGCTTCCAGCAGCAGCAATATAATTCAACCCACCAATATTATGGCAATAGCAACCACACCACTGGAAATCCTCGCCCCATCCGTTGTAATTAATAAGAATGCGCCTGTCATCACTGGTAACAGAAAGCTGACACGCTGCGGTTCAATAATAGAGCCCAAGGGGTCCCAAACCCACTCCCTGGAAAATAAATTATATTTCAATCTATTCATAATATGTATAAATTAACCTTGATATACGTTGAATCTATATGGATTGGACGACAGATTGGAAATGAATAAATATTGGTATAGAACTATACATTTTGAATTTGTCAATTCTGATTTGAATAATCATAAACTATTGGGCGGGCTTTGATACATAATATACCCCCCCCCCCTAATGACCGCGGAAAACAATCTGAATAGTAGTATTGTAACCTCTACTAATAGTAGTACCGGAATAGAAAGTAATCTGATTCGTTTCGGAACTACAGAATGAGGTCGTGATGATAAATTTGTGGAATTGGACATGCATGGTAATGAAAATTTGGATGATTGACAGGCATATGCAAAAATGTGTACTATTGTATATACTGATCACTTATATAATATGTATATTTTTAAAAAATGATATAAAAAGGAAAGGAGTGCAAAATCATGCAGTGAGTTTAGTTTAATACATACAAAGAATCAGGAAGCAAATGACCAAGGGGTACATCTTGCTGTTGTCTTTGGACAATTACAATTCAATCACTTTCTTCGGCCGCTGTCAACAAAACAGGTAAATGCTTCGCCCTGTATAATACATAGCAGTAATCAATCGATTAATTTAGTCTAATAATAGAAGTTCTAAATTTATGTTTTATTCAATATTTTATCATATTAACGAATGCATAATTTTATTACTTATAAGAAGTCATTCACATAATGAAATAGCATTAGGCTATTAGTTTTGGAATAATGCAAAGTAAATTACTGCTCTTGATGCTTATAGAAACATTTTGAATTCTTCTTTTTTCTTTAACTTCATTTTTTGTTTTTGAAACGAAAGACTTGATGTTTATATTGACAATTTTTATTCCCTCCAGAATATTATTCATATTTATTTTAACAGTTAGATGGACGAAAGATATCGTAATCGTTAAAAGTGTAATCAAGCTGTTCGAAAAGTTTTTTTTCTATCCAGCTTTCAGAAATGGATGTAATAACCTGGTACAATTTCTGTTCACAAGTTTCGATGTATACCTTTAAAGTCAATATATTACCTGAAAAATGCATGCTAAAGAATCAAGTCAGGCATAATGTGTTTTAAAATAATTCGATAGACTTGCTGTAAACCTCATCTGTTTACAGATATGTGTATTTCATAGAAATTGAATGTTAATTCAAATTTCACCATGTTAAAACAGCAGGGAAGCATCACGAATGGGACTACGGATGTAAGTTAATTCATTTTAATGGTTTTTATAATGAAAATTTAACAAAAACTATATTAACTTGGCTATGATTAAAAGCACCAACTGATTGGGGTGAAAAGTTACAAGGGTCTGGCGACGGATTTCGCCAGTCGCCGATCGTCTTACCCGAAATTCAGGCCGTTTTGAGGCCTTACCCCTAGTTCAACGTTTACCACTACGATAAAATATTATCCGATGATCATTAACAACAACGGACATTCTGGTATTTAATAACAGCAGTTCACCAATCACTTTTAAATATATAGTAGTTAGCTCAAATTGACGTGTATGGCTGCTGTTCGCAGTTTTGATAAGTTTGCCTGCCGACTTACCATTGGATTCAGTGCCCAGGATAAGTGGAGGAGGATTGACGGACGAGTACCTCTTTCTTCAACTGCATTTTCACTGGGGCAATAACACGATCGGTGGTAGCGAGCACGTCATTGGGTCGTATCGCTACTCGGCTGAGATGCACCTCGTTCATTACAAGGCATCGTACAAGAACTTAACTGAAGCGATCAAATACGGAGATGGCCTGGCTGTCTTAGGTGTCTTCATCGAGGTCTTAATTTTGATGTTTTAAATATGAATTTCTGTAAAATAATTGAATATCTTAGAGGGAGGCGGGAAATAGTCATGTGGCTTTTCGACATTTTGTTAACCAATTCGACCAAATCAAGTCAGAAGGTCCTAAAGTGAGCCTTCCAACCCCTATCTACCTGATGGATCTTTTGCCTGACGATGTCGATAATTTCTACCGCTATGCAGGCTCCTTAACAACACCCGGGTGTCAGGAGAGCGTCGTTTGGACCGTTTTCGACTCCCAATCTCCATTTCTACTCCTCAAGTCAGTATAACTTTTAAATAAAAGAAATCGTCATTGTACAATTGAACTGAACTATTTAAAAAACACACAGTACGGCAAGTTTTTGACTCTTTTTCAAGAGGAAGGAATGTACATGACGATAACTTCCGACCACCCACAAGTCTTTATGATCGAGTCGTTACCTACCGTTCAGAAAACTCTCAACCGCTTCGGCAGCAACCCGGTGGATCGACCATCAAAATACTTCAACCGATTACTTCTACTGCTAGCTTTATTCAACCAACGACGATCCAAGCGACACCGATAACAGCAGCTCCAACACGACCTACTCCTTTGAATCCTCCACCAGTGCCAGTGCCAGCACCAGTGCCAGCACCAGTGCCAGTGCCAGCGCAACCTTCACCGTCATCAGTTCTTCTCAGGGGTATTGTTATACCTTCAACTAGTAACAACAATTTCGAAGCTCAACGGAGTAGGAATGGAATCAGAGGATTTCCATTTCCTGGTCGTCGGTGAAAATCTATAGCATTCACCAAAGTTATGAATTAGGCCTATTGATTCAACAAAAAATTCAAAGCTTTTGAGGACCCGGGTTTCTCCATATATACTGAATTGATATTCTACATTTAGTTCTATACAATACACGCACAATAGCTTAAATATACCCAAAACGCTAAACTGATTAATAGCAATAGACTACGTAATTCTACGCTCGACGGCAAAATATAGTTTTAAAAAGTATAAAAAAGAGGTGAAGCCCAACTTTTTCGCGATTACTTTCTTTTTGGCATCATACCCAATGTGAGAAAGTATTATGAAGAAACGAATAAAAACGATGGATATGATCTTGGCTGTTATTTCGACGATTTTGCTATTATGGGCTTTGATATTATCGCCGAATGTGATCATTATAAGTATACATCGTCTGCCGCTGTGATTAACATTAATAATACATCAGATTTTATATTTAATTAAATGATTTTACTAGTTACAAGTTAAGTTAATATACTGTAAATTCAATTTTGTATCGTCAACTCAGATTCTTCTCCTGCTCTCCAACCGCCAACTCCGCCTTCAAAATGGAGCTACGCTGGTAAATATTCTTTTAAAATATCATATCAATATTTATTAGTTAATTTGCTTTCAAATTTATATAAATTAGCTCCAGCTGATTGGGGTAATTTTTACAGTGAATGCGACGGTCTTCACCAATCTCCCGTTGTTATTTCTCCTTCATCTGCCGTTTACAAGTCCTACCCCCAGTTCAACTTTAGCCATCATTACAACACTACAATCCCTATGAACGTTACTAACAATGGCTATTCAAGTAATTGTCTATAATAATAAATGCGTTTGATCCTCGTTCAGCGATCTTTAATAACAACATTCAGTTCTACTCCACTTTCCGTCCGATTTCCCGTTGAATCAACTGCCTAACGTGAATGGTGGTGGTCTTCCGGACAGCTACGTTTTCTCGCAACTCCATTTCCACTGGGGTAGCAGCCCAACTACAGGTGGTAGTGAGCACGTCATCAATTTGAAGCGCTACCCAGCAGAAATGCACATGGTCCATTTCAACTCGAAATATAAGACGTTAAGTGAAGCTGTCAATCATGCCGATGGCTTAGCCATCTTTGCCATCTTCATCGATACTAATACGACCAATTATAGTCCACCTACGAACTCCAAATTATGGAGATGGGGCACTGCTTTCCAATCGCTGACTAGTGTCTTCAACCAGTTTCAGACGGATGATGACTCTGAAGTAAAGCTACCCAAATATTTCCCTTTGTGGTACCTCCTACCAGATGAATTGGGTAACTTTTATCGTTATAAAGGATCCCTGACGACGCCTGGCTGTTCTGAGATCGTTACTTGGACCATCTTTGATTCTCCCATCACCATTTCGCCGTTCTTGGTTAGTTTAATTACGATTATCTTTGATGTATTTGTTATTAGTATAAGCTGTTCTGTTTACAGTTTCAACAGTTCCAAAATCTTGAAAATGACGAAGGAGATCCTCTGAAGAATAACCACCGACCAGTTGCACCTCTCTTGGATCGGATTGTAACGTTTCGTTCGGACAGTGGGAAACGACTTAGACCTAACTTTTTCAGTGAAGCGACTCTTTCGTCTTTTTCGTCTTTCTCTCACTCGGCGATGATCACCAACAAAATATTCCATCCAGACAATTTAAAAATCTCCGCCTCTTTTAAATTCAGGAATCGGTTTGCCTGTTGGAACCGGCTCGACTTCAGTTAAATTTTTTTCGTTCACTCAGTTTCCAGCAGGCTAAATTTACTGTTCGATCCTTTCGATCTATACTGAGTATTTCAATAAATCGGACCTAAATAATGCAAATGGATTTATATTAGGTATAATTGTAACATTCGATCCTGTAAATGGTCATCAGCATTATATAGTTATAGCAGTATCATGAAGAATCAATTTTGTACTCTAATACGATCACGAATGATGGAAACTTTGGCAACCACAAAATCTGGATTGTAGAAAACCTTTAAAAGTATGATATAAACAACACTTGTGCATTGCGGTTAAGTAAAAACACATACTATGCATATATTCAAAAGGCCCACACAGAAAAAGTTGACCACAACCCTCTGGATGATTGATATTGATCGTAGAATACCATCAATAAAATAAATACTGTAATAAACTGTAAGCATAAACTGCGATTTGTTTAGAAAGCGTGCGCATCCATATACGCACATTACTGACAAACAATAATATGTACCAGATAAATGTTAACTAACGAACTTAAATTCAAATAGAAATACTTTGATGGTGCGGTACAAATCTTGGTATTTCCCCATCTTTTTTCATCTTTGTTTTTTAGGTTTTCCCATCTTGTAAGAGTAAAAACTGTTGGTTTTTATTGAAAACTGACATTGTACTGTATACTCCGTAATCATTTTTTTTAATACTTATTGATTATTATCACAGACGAAGGAGGACTTCGCAAACTTTGCTTGGAACAGTACCAATATCTTCTTCAATCAACCTCCGTATAATAACATGCTATTTATCGTTTATTACCGTACAACTAATTATGATGACAAATGTATCATTTTACTCACATTTTAGTTTGACCTTCGTGGTACTCCGTGTGGGAAGCAAATTCCGATCAAGAACCAAAACCCAGTGAATATTACAGTTATAAGAATAAGAAACATATGTTCTTATTAAAATTGTACCAATATAGTGCGGATGTTGCTGGGCTTTTGCAGCTATCGCTCCCATCGAGTACGCCAACTGCGTTGCGAATGGCAACACCTACACCCAATTAAGGTAATATCTAAACAAACGATAGATCAATAATGTCTCTTTAGAACTTCGGCAACTTCGGCAACAACCTGGTTGGTCGACTATCAAAATACTTCAACCGATTACTGCTGTTAACTTTACTCAACCAACGACGATCAAAGCTACACCGATAATAGCAGCTCCAACACCACCGACTCCTGTCAATCCTCCCCCAGTGCCATTCCCAGCGCAACCTTCATCATCGTCTGTTCTTATAAGGGTATTGTTATACCTTCAACTGATAACAACAATTTCGATACACAACGGAGTAGGAGTGGAATAAAAGGATTCCCACTTCCTGGTCGTCGATAAATATATATATATATTCATTTATGTGACGATGCACACTAAAGTTTTGCATTAGGCCCATTGATTCATTCAAAAAAGTATTAAAGCTTTTGAGGCCCCGGTTTTCTCCATACTGTATATACTGAATTGATATCCGACATTTTAGCTCTATACAATAGCGGCATATAGTAGAAATTGAATGGTAAAAACACAAAGATGATCGAAAGCTATAGAGGTATCTTTATCGCTCTGTTATTCCATTCTGAAATTCAAGGTGTATAGAGCGAAATATGGATTTCAAAAGTATAAAAAGAGGAGAATTTCAACTTTTTTGTTTAGTTTTATTTTTTGCACCTTAGGCCTACTAATAAGTGGAGGGGAATATTATGAAGAAACGAATAAAAAAGATGGATTTGATCTTGCTGGCTCTTATTTCGATTATATTATTTCCGAATGTGATCATTGCCGCTGTGATTAACAGTAATACATGAACTGATTTTTCTTAAAGTTATGTGTATCCACTTTAATTATTTTTTTTCGTTCTTTCAGGTTCTTCTCCTGCTTCCCAACCACCACCACCGCCCTCGGAATGGAGCTACTCAGGTAGAATAATCTTTTACAGTATCCTATGAGTATTCATTACTTAGTTTGTCTATAACTTTTTTTTTTT